>JAJHSJ010000005.1:90919935-91106833 GCA_021015155.1 Magnolia officinalis
TTTATTCGGAGTGAATACGATCACTGTGTCTATTACAAGACACTTAGTGATGGAAAATTCATCATCTTAATACTGTATGTTGATGATATGTCTGAAATCAAGTACTGAAGACTCGGTTATCAGAGACATTCGAGATAAAAGATCAGAGGGCTGCAAAAGAGGGTTCTCGACATAGATATTTATAGAGACAAGAAGAAGAGCAAGCTTTGCTTATCACAAGCGGAGTACCTTGAAAATGTGTTGATCAAGTATGGGATGGACCAAGCAAAGCCGATGAGTGTTCCCCCGTGGCTCACTTCAAGCTTTCCTCAGAACAATGTCCTAAATCAAATGAGAAAAAGCAAGTATGTCTCATGTGCCTTGTTCAAATGTGGTTGGCAGTTTAATGTATGTCATGGTCTGTACAAGACCAGATATTTCACAAGTAGTTGGTGTTGTCAGCAGATACATGTCAAACCTCAGCAAACAACATTGGAAAGCGGTGAAATGGCTACTTCGATACATTCAAGGTACGAAAGACTACGTCTTAACTTTTGAAAAAACAGGGACAAAGTTGGTAGGGTATGTGGATTTCGACTACGCAGGCAGTATAGATTCCAGAAGGTCTACTTCAAGATACTCGTTTGTACTAATGGGTAGTGCGATCAGTTGGATGTCGAAGCTTCAGTCTATGGTGGCTCTTTCCACGACCGAAGCAAAATATATGGTAGTGACGGAAGAGTTTAAAGAAGTTTCTTGGCTCAGAGGCATGATAAATCAGTTGGAACTTCAGCAGGAGAAGCCGTGCCGGTTAACTGTGATAGCGAGAGCGCTATTAATTTATCTAAAAATTCTGTTAATCACTTACGTATTAAACACATTGATGTTCATCACCACTTTATCTGACAGGTGCTTGAGAAAGGAGGCGTAACACTGGAGAAGATTCATACCAGCGTAAATCCATCAGACATGCTCACCAAGGTCGTTCCTACATAGAAGTTCAAGTTCTGTGTAACTTCTTTGGGCTTGACGATGGCGTAAAAGAAGGACGGAGTGTGCACGAGAAGCGTTGTTTGAAGCTATGATATGATGCAGAGATAAGATAAGAGGTCAATAAGCTATATGGTTGAAGATTGAAGGCATGGTGTAGATTGTTGTCAGATGCCTTAATCTGACAGTTTTTTTTTGCCGCTCGACTGGTCGAGGGCCTGGCTTGACCGGTCGAGTGGGCTGCTCTACCAGTCGAGCCCGCTCGACTCAAAATCCAGCGAACACATTTTGGGTATCCGGGATGCTCGACCAGTCGAGGGGATGGCTCGACCGGTCGAGCGGGTTGCTCGACCAATCAAGGCCCTCCCTCGACTAGTCGAGGTTACACAGATCCTGCGCAGACTACGTAAATTTGAGGCGGTTTCCGGACTTTTCCAGACTAGGTGAGTAAGTAGAGTTTCCTAAACTATAAATAGGGGTCCCTAGGGCTATTCTAAGGCTTTCTAAAAGTTTTCCAAACATTCCTAAAAGAGTTTTAGGGTTATTAAATGGTGTAGAAAGGGTGAGATTCGAGATTGTGAGAATCGGGTAAGTCCTCTCTCTTGTAATTTCTATTTCATAGTGGATTTCTGTCGCTTTGTGCCGTGGTTTTTTCCCGCAAGGGTTTTCCACGTTAAATCTTTGTGTTCTCTTGTGATTGCTTGTTGCTCTTGGATTGCTATCCTAGATCTAGATCTGTGTGATTCCACATCACTAATCCCCAACAATTTCAACCTAAGGTGAGTTTAGAGGTGGTGGTAACTATTAGTAAGGATAAATAAATGTGATATTTAATCAAAGAAAAGGGAAAAAAGTGGTTAGAACAAAACTTTACTTCTAATACACTAAAATTAAAAAATTCGACAAAGTACATAACATACAATCAAGAATCACTCATACTATGAGCATGGGGTAGATGAGAGGAGAAACATACAAAATGTGAACAAAAAAAAAAGAAAAAAAAAAGAATGGTTAGATTACCATTGACATACATGGAAATGTAAAAGGAAATGAAAGTTGGGGGCATTCCTATTAGAAGAGATGACTATAGATCTTAGATCCCGACCCTACTCTACTGATCTTGGACAGTTGAGATGGCTTGGATGCTTGTATAGGTTGGATAGGATGGCTTGGAGCTAGATGGATGGAGAATTCTCTAGAATATCTTAAATCTCTCAAGTGCTCTCCAAGTGTTGCAAGTGTATTGCTAACTCTAGATAACTCACTCTAAATGATCTCTCTACACTAACTCACTGACTCTTGTGTCTAGCCTAAAGTGTTGTAAACCAAAGTATATGGAGTTTCTTTTAGGACCAAGTGTGTAGAAATGAGAGGAGTGGGCCTTAATCATAGAAGTTGACCTAATTTTCTCTGAAATTATAGCAACTTGGAGGGCAAACATACCATGTGGCATGATCTGAACAGTTGAAGGACACGTGGCATCATGGATTTATTTTAATAAGTGATAAAACAAGTAGCTTCACCTTGGAGAGATGAAATGACCATTTTATATTGGGGGGCAATTGGATTGCCATTCGGGCGTTGCTTTTCCTTCATTGTTGTTTGGAAAATTCTTGGGAGGGATCCTGAGATTTGCTCGATTTTGCAAGGATTTGTGACCCGTGTTTACTTTTTTGTACTTTTAGTTACAGTGACTTTGTGAGCCGTGTTTACTGTATGGGCTTGTTATAATGGGCATGGCTGGTAGGCTTATTGCCATCAACGCCTGTTGTAAATCTATGATGAGCCACTATCCATCGTGGATGACATGGAGGCGACGCGGGCCACTCCAGCAAGGGTTTGTACTCCAAAATTGCATACAAATGCTACCAGCCTGAATGGGCCCACAGGCCTCATTATGGTTTGGTTTTGAGGGTTGGTTGGGCTGTGTTTTTAAGGAGTTTTCAACATGCAGTTCATCCTACGATTAGTCGTGGTGGCCACACGACCAGTCGTAGACATGGTTTCTGCATCTATAAATATAACACGAATTTCAGAGTTTCATATCTAATTCAAGTAAAATCAAGGCATCACTTTGAGAGATAAGTTTGTCTTATTTTTAAGTTACATTGTGCATATTTAATATTCTCTTTTGTTAGCTTTGTCAATTTGATTTTGTTTCAATATTCCAATCTGATTTGAAAAGAGGAATTGTTGTTTTCCTTCTTCTTGGAATCAAAATCAAATAGAGCTAGCCCAACTGGTTTAATTGAAAATCCATGTAGAATCTAAAACCATTTCAAAGTGAGTATTGGACAATTGAACTTTTATATTCGAACTTCTACTCCGATTTGGTTCTTCCGGGCTACTACAAAAGGAGAAATTCAGGTATTTTACATTTGTGTAAATCTTATATGTTTTTGGTTTCTTTTGAGATTGAGCCAGAAAAATCTCATTATGTTGGTTATTTGAGGAGAGCTAGAGATCTCATAAAGTGGAGTTTTTGAATTGTGTAAGCCCATTTGAAAGACACGATTGTGAAGGTTTTAGGTGAACCTGAGAAACCTATTTTCATAGTGAACGCTAATATCCCCTATGTGAGGATATTAGAAGTGGAGTAGCAAGCTGTGTGGCTGTTGTTTAACAGTTTGTGTACACACAGGCAAACCACTATAATTCTTTGTCTTGTGGTTTGAATGTTGTTTAATTTCTATATATTTTATTATTCAAGTTTGTGGGATGTATGTGTGGATGTGAATGTTGTAATATTTACATTTCAAGCATTGTGGGGAATGTTGTAATAGTTTAGAATTTATTTCTTGCTACTTCCTTTCAGTTTGAATTTTTTATATTCAAATTGTTCTAGTAAGGTTGTCCTACTATAAACCCTTGGTTTTTATGTTGCAAGGTTGTCCTTAGAACAACATTGGTATCATCCTCTCTATTCTAGTATTTGAGGTTGCTTTACATTTCCATATTGTGATTTGTTTAAAGTGTTATCATTCCTTTATTCATTGAAATTCCATTGTTAAAATTTTAAATTTGGCATAGTCCTATTCACCCCCTCTAGGACATATAGCTAAGCCTTTTCATAGAGTTCTTACAATAGGTTAATTAGGAATCTTAGTAATGATCCAAATCTTAACATGGAGTTGACTCTGTCCACATCGTTGAAAAAGGTACCAGTGGGAGTAATTAGACAAAATCCAAGTAAAAAGAATATAAAACAAAAGTGTTGGAATTAGAGAGAAAGAGAGTTACTTTAATAAAAGTTATAAACTCAAGAAAGTAAATCTAGACAATTTCAAACCTTATCAGATAATTCCACGAGAAAGTATTTGGGAGCCAATCAAGACAATTCCAAACGCATCCATTTTTTCAGCTCAATTTAGAGCATGGGCTCAAAATTGAAGCATATCCAAATCTCAATGGACCACACGACAAGAAACAGCGGGGATAACAAAGTCATCTGTTGAAACCTCCTTAGATTAAGGGTGCACACGGGTCGGTTTGGTCCTGTTTTGGGGTGAAACCGGAACCGAACTGTTCCTAACGGTTCTAGGATATTCGGAATCAGAACCGGACCGTTGGCACCCTAGAACTGAACCGGAACCGAACTGTTAAAACCGGTTCGGTTCCGGATTGGTTCCACGGTTCTGGGCTTTTTATAATTTAGCCCAATTGCATGTTTAATTTTATTATCTAGCCCATGTTCATCCATGTTGTGGTTCATTTGATGAATGGTTTAGATATTGTATAAAGTGTGCACAAATACATTTATGAAAATAATTAAATGGTGCATTATAAACCATAAATCATGAGTCAAATATGGAAACAATCAAAGGGTTCTTGGTTCGGTTCCAAGTTCGGTTCTAGTTCGGTTCCACGGTTCGGTTTTACAGATCGGATCCACGGTTTGGTTCTACGGATCGGTTTATGGTTCGGTTTGGTTCTACATACCCCAAATCGAGAACCGAACCGATGTAAACGGTTCTTTGATTTTTGGAACTGGAACCGAAACCGGTGCACTCTAGAACCAGACCAAACCGGATCGTTTGGTCGGTTTCGATCCGGTTCCACAGTTCTACTGGTTCAATGTGCACCCCTACCTTAGACCCTACAGTGATGTTTATTGGTCATCCAATATATCTTGTGGTGTACGTGGTCCACTTGAGCTTTGGATATGCTTCAATTTTGGGCTCATGCCCTAAAATAACTCAGAAAAAGGGATGGCGAGCATGGATAAGACACATACATCACGCTGGACCCCATAGAAGTGCACGCAATCCGCGTCCGGTTCGATCCTGAGTGCTTGCATATCAACTACCATAGTCCGCAGGAATATCAAATAAATCCCCCAAGTATAATTTTGAACGGTGGTGGCGGTTTTGCATTGATGTCGCAGGTGGAGCAAAAGCATGACGAGGAAAGGGCGCGCGAAGGAGAGAAGAGAGAAGCGACTGCAAGAGATCTCTCAGCTCAGGAAAATCCCCTATTCCGACAGTCAGATGTATTAGCTCTCTCTCTCATGTATTAGCTCTCTCTCTCTCTCTCTCTCTCTCTCTCTCTCTCTCTCTCTCTCTTTCTCCATTAAAATCAGACCGTCCATTTCAAAACCCTAACTGGAAAGGCTATCCAGACCGTCCAAAATTTGGGGCACATTTCAAAACCCTAAACCCGAGCCATCCTAACCTTCCAATTGGTGGCTGTGCGAATGGATGGTTGGAAGTACAGTAGCGAGTGGTCAGATGAAAAAAAAATCATATAGTTACTATGACCTGATCAGTATGAAAATTTGGGCTTTTCTCCATCCATAATTAGGCCAGCGATGTGGATGGTCTGGATTGCATCACTACTGGGCATGGTGTATGATGGACGCGTTACCATGTATAAGAAAATGAGGTAGGAGAAATCAGACCTCTAATCCATGAATAATTCAAGAAAAATGCAAATGCCAACAAATGTACTAAAGGAAAGGAGGAAATTAGTTAGACAAGGGATAGATAGATTCTGAAGAGATTTTAATATCATGTAAAAACAGCACTCAGGTAGAATTCAAACAAAATAGAGTAATAAACCATAAGGGGTCATTTGGATGGTGGTAAATGGGGCTAGTAGTAAATGATTTACTAGCAAATGATTACTGCTTGTGTTTGAATGCTCTAATTTGCTAGTAAATCATTTACTACTTGTAAATGATTTACTAGCAAAGCCCCCTTCTCATTTACTAACAAAAAGCTGAGATTTCATTTACTAGTAAATGAGGAGATGGCAACAGCTCTATTATTTTGAATGAAAGCCTATAAAGCAGATTTCATTTAGGGCCTGTTTGGCCGGGGCAGATTGGATGGGATTGGATGGTATTAGAGTGGATTGCATGGATTTCAAGGTAATGATAGCTGTGTCAGTGGATTGGTGCAAGATCTATGGGATTGCTATATCCCAGGATTGCTATATCCGGTCTGTTTGGCATGCCTGGCCAATCCCGGGATTAAACCTTCCAATCCCTTTCAATCCCTCCAACCAAACACGTCCCAGGCAATTTTGAAGGGATTAAGGTGGATTGGATGGGATTTAAAGGTAATGATGGTGATGTCAGTGGATTGTCTTAAGATCCATGGGATTGCTATATCCCGGGATCAGGAACCCGTGTCTGTTTGGCACGCCTAGCCAATCCCGGGATCTATCTTCCAATCCCTTCCAATCCCATCCAATCTGCCTGGCCAAACAGGCCCTTGCAGTTTACAGGCTATCCAAACACTGTAAATGATTTACTAGTAAATCATTTACAATTTAAAGCCAAACAGACAGGCTGTAAATAATTTACAGCCTTCAAGTGATTTACTAGTAAATCATTTACAACGTAAACCATTTACCACCGTCCAAATGACCCTTAAAAAAATGTCTCATACAATGTTTCATAAATCCCTAGATTGAATAATCAAAGTCTTAATTTATAGGCCTTGTTTTAGAACTAACATCAGCCTTTAGACCATCCTAAGAGTAGGCCTCAAATCTTCATTAGTCTTATTCAAAAGACTTCCATTTTTTTTTTTTCTAATAGTCGTCTACAAAAACGAACTAAACACATTCCAAAAACTCCAAGAAATAAAAAAATCAATACTGAAATGAAGGAAACCCGTACCCCCTTTTATATGCCAAGACCTCTGGGCTGGTGAGGTCATCATGACGTTAGAATGATCTTATCAACATAACTACCCCAAATTTCCTATTCCCATACGACCCTAACACTATTGGTAAGTCAGTCATAAACTCATAACTTGTTATGCTCAAATTGGAATATCTTGGGTCTGTAGGAAATATAACCTAATAAGCCATCCAATGTTATCAGGTTTGGTGTTGTTTTGAAGGGGTATGGCATTAGAAAGGGGTTACTGTTTGGTCATAGCATACTCTTTGTAGTATTTTGAATTCTAGCTTTCATAGCCCAACAACCATGCTCTTGCTTATTCCAATCAGTTGAGCTTCCAAAACCTTCTTGATCTGAAGCCACTGGCCTGTTATTCCCATGTCTTGCCATTGAAAGGACGGTGCGTAATCACCTATACTTCTTCTACTTGATCCCATTCTCAATCACTGTAGCCATAGGTTAATCATAGATGTTTCACTTTCCTATCATTGTGTTATTTGTTCAGAAGGTACAAAATAATACGTAATATACCCTTATGTAGGTTCTGTTGCAGTACTCTTGGGCCTGTGTTAACATTACTCACCCATCGACAAAGGGAGAAGGTCATGCAAATGAAATTGACCCTTCTTGCTGACTTCATATTACTATAGTTGCACGAACGTGAAGGGAACTGACAGCAGATTTGGGTATGGGAGCAGGGTCTATTTCAGATGTTAGCCAGTATAAACGGCTAGGAAGTGGAGTGGCAGTGTGAGTTGTAAGTGCAAGTTTGAGCAGGGGCGACACTTGGGTAGAAGATTTCTGTAACTGAGGACATGAAATTACTATTATACTATGTCAGTGGAAGGTGTAATTAGGCTCTGATTCATGAAATTCAAGAGTAAGGGCTGGTTGGGTGTTATAGGAATATTTTTAAGCAGTGTACGTGGAATGAGGATCCAGGCAATGAGCTTTGTCTAAAATCTTTAGAAATGACAAACAAGGTACTTTCTAGCCCTTTTGGAATTTTATCAGGGGTTTTATTTTGCTAAATTGTTGATAAACTACCACCTGTTCACTATACGTAACTTGGACAGCAGTATGGCGTTTGCCTTGGATGTGAATATGAGGTGGGCACCATAGTTGCATGATTCTTTTAACTAGGTGCTGTTCCAGCTTCTAATCATGCTTTGGAATCGCTCTACTGCTCCTGCTTCCCACCTTTTTACACTTCAAAATTTTTTTGAAACAGACAATTCCCTGATCCCGCACCTGAATTTGTGGCCACTCCATGCTTCGTGCAACTATAGGTTTCACACATGGCAGCAACTTTTAGCAGTCCGATGTGCTGACATGTGCTTACAAATATTTTAACATTTTATGCACAATTATATATACATATGGCAAGTTGGTAACACAAAACCAAAAAATAAAATATAGAACAACCTAAAGATTGGACATTTCAAAAACAGAAAAAATTAGAACTCAGGAAATAAAGGAAGAGAAGAAGAAAAGAAGAAGAAGAAGAAGATGAAAAAAACAGAAAAACAAATTACATTCTTCCTCCTCGTTTGTGTTGTCAAAATCCTACAATTTACCATTTACGATTTACGACATACAATTTTAGTCAAATTTTAAGCAAAATAATTTGAATCCCAAACTTGAATCCCTTTTTATATGAATCCTACGATTTACAATTCATATTATACTTGTTTTCTTCTATTTTAAGCTTCACTTGGCTTTCATTTTATATTTTTAAATTGTTGGGGGCTTTAAGAATCGTTTAGAAAAGGTAAATTATTTTTATTTGTTCTTTGTAAGAGATTAAATGATATATATTCTTTTCAATGTTAAATCATGTAGCTTTCTTCTTCTTCTTCTTCTTCTTCTTTCTTCTTCTTCTTCTTCTTTTTTTTTTTTTCTTCCTTTTTTTTTTTTTTTTTTGGTGATTTCTTCTTAATTGGTCGAAACACCAAATCGATGTATGACTTAACTGTAATATTTTTATGGATGGTTATGATCATGCTGACTTATATGTATTATGGAATGATGTTTAGTAATCAAAATATCTTTTCTTGTCAGTCTACAATATCAAAGGTTGCTTTTCGGCAAAAGGATGATAGATGAGTTGTTTTTAAAAAAAAAAAATTTAATTTTTTTTTTTATTATTTTATTTTTTAGAGATCTGATTTATTTATAATTTTTTTTTCTTTTTTTCAAAATTTTAAGAAAATTGTAAAAAATCTTACAATTTATGATCCGATATGATTCAACCCCTATTATGATTTATAATACGATAACCATTTTGACAATATTGCTCCTTGTCCATCTGTTTGCATACTTTTTTTCTTTCTTCTGAAAGGTGAGAACACACTCTTACACCCCCACGTACGCATGGGTTCTCGAAGCCATGACCTCAAAGATGAAGCACACAGTTTCTACCACTGACCAATGCGTAGAGACCTATTGTTTGCATACTTGTTACCTTGTCAGCATACAAATCTGCTAGTAGAAATTAATTGCTTGTAAGTTTTTTGTGTTGGCATATGATCAACCATTCTATGCAAGTGTCTACCATGGTTGTTACCTGAGACTGGGCAAAAGAGGAAGCTTGATGTCCAGTGGCAGCCAATCGTGATTTGACAAGCTACCATTTTACGGCCACCCCAAGAAGAAAGGCGAAGATTATGATGATGGAGGTTCTCATTTTGTTCTAGAAGTTCTGGAATAGGTTTTAATTATGGACAATTGTAATTAGAGAGGAGATTTTCTATTTTGTTTCTATTCCGAGTGACAAATCTAAGGTGGAGGCAGGTGTCTAAAGGACTGTCTTAGCAACTGCCTGATAGATTATGAATTGAATTAGGAAAGAGGCCGTTGGGTAGGTTGCCTAGGTGTTGCATGGCCTCCATACGGGCATTTTGCATGTTATTATTTTTGTTTGCTGGATAATTTTTTATAAGAGAGAATCATTTGGGTGTTTTTGCGCAGTTGCTTCTGTTAGTTTCAGTATAACTAAAAGAAAGCATTCCTTCCACATTTTTCTGGCTATATCCTGACATGAAAGTCTTGTAAGGAGTTGTTCTATTTGTGTTTTTATCATGTATGTTGTTTAACCTAATGCATACTTGTATTGTTGATTTGAGTTGTGTCGTTAACTTCAAGTTTACAAAGTATTGAGCAAAACTGTTACTTACAAAGCAAATTTTGCTTTTCTGATGGTGTAGATGGTGGTGCTCAGAAACAGTTGCCGTGGTGACTGGGAGTAACAGAGGAATTGGGTATGAAATTGCACGACAACTTGCTGAACAGGGGCTGACTGTTATTATCACATCAAGAGACATCACTAAAGGCCATGAAGCAATGAAAACCTTACGAGAAAAAGGCTTAAATGTGTCTTTCTATCAACTGGACATTCTTGATATTGCATCAATCAAACAATTCGCTGAGTGGATCTTTAAGACTTACGGTGGTTTAGATATTCTGGTGAGATGCCTAGTGCCCTTTTTTTCAGATCGTTCTCATGACGTGATAATTATTCCTTTCAAATGATGAGCTTTTCATTTTTTTTTTTTGTCCTTGTCTTATGATATAGGAAAAGTGAAGAAATTGAACTTGAGTGAACAATTAGAGCACCCATACCACTTCAATAAGATCAATATCTCTTCCAATGGCTACATAATTGATATTTAAGCCCAAAACATGGACTGGGAGAACCTCCAGCCTTCTAGTATTTCTACTAGCACAATAAAGAAGAATCACTCTTCTGAAAATCCAGAAATAAGGGAAAACTTGAAGAACTCAATTTAACTGAATTACGTCTGTCCCATACATTATGCATATGGCTATTTATATATAGCCATTGCATACAAAACTCAAAAATCCTTGGCTTGATTCCTATCGAACCTTGCAAAATTTTCCTTATTTAACCTAAACTAGTGAAGCCCTGATTTTGAACTACTCAGGCCAGGCCTGGGGTTGTCTTGGGCCTGGATTTTGAACTGTTTGCGCTGGGCCTGACCGGCTGGCCCTATTCAAAATTTTGATTTTGCTTGGCCTGAGCCTGGCCCATTGACAGCCCTATCTAAGAGGGACTTAGTTTTGATAGTTGGGTTATCAGTGGAGGGTGAACCCCTGTCCAAATATGCTGGTGACATTTGTGCAAGTCAATTAAAGCATTAAAGGCAGGGTATTTGACGTGAAATTCCTAAAAGATCACTTGAGAGGTTCAACTGCTGGTGATGACTTTAAGCGTGCATTCGTTTTATATCCTTCTTTATTCAAATACTCCCATGTACTGTCTAGTCAGTTACACCAATTCGTGTATCGAAATCTCATTGATTTTATAACTAGAGTGCATCATTTGGTGCTAGAGCAGGCGACCATTGAGGAAGTTTGACTATGCATCATTTCCCCTACTGGCTTTGAAGGGAGTAACACAAGGGTCCGCACAAGTAGCCCAATTGATCCAAGCACACATTGAGCAGCAACTCGTGCACATGGTGGATGATGTCACTAATCAAGTGAGATAGCTCCACCTTGGAGGGAATCTCAAGGCCTGAAATTGGAGTGTGATGACACAAAGGGGAAGGTCCTCACCACCATGGTCCTATTCAGCAATAGGTAACACCGGCTAGCATGGTATTCAAAAGCAGTTGCGTAATGGTTATGGTGGGAGTTGTTATGCGATGTGGGGCTGTAAGGCCTGTTCTGAAGGCTTGTAATGGCCGTTATGGGGCCATAACGGACTGATATGGGCCCATAACAATCTGATACGGGGCCGATATATTTTTCTTCCTTTAAAATTTTTTTGACCACTACAGGCCACAGCGTCCGTTACAGCCCGTATTGTAACAACGATGGCCATTACGGCCGCCCTTATTGTTATTGAATACTTTGTCAGATAGTGAAGACACCAATTATTGTTCTTCGATTGTTGGAATGTGATAGAGGACCCAAAGTTTATGCCGAAATTTCAGAATTCCACAATCGTTTACATATAGACAGCTTAAATGATTGGCTGTGTAAAGGTGCTCAAATACAAAGAAATATCAAAAGTTAAATTGGTAGCCAAGAAATCTTCCTTTCATGCATTGGCCTGATGAGATAATTTTTAAGCCAAACCAATTTGTCAAGGTAACAGGGAAGTAATTTCTTGGAAAAAGATGGAGAAAAAATTAGAAGAAAGTTCTTGCATGTGACTTATGCACATGACTTCTAATAAAAACCTCACATTGGTAGAGGGATGGTGGATGGCTATGTACAAGAGACTATTGCGCCAAAGATGGGACAAAGTAACACATCTTTTACATGCTTTAAGTGTGGGCAGCTGGGACATCAGGCTATTGAATGTTTTTCACATCGGTTTCGAGCTTAATTGTAGGATCTTTTGAACTAGATGTCACTCTTGCTTGAAATTGTGCTTTGAACTTGCGCTCCCCATCATGCTTCCTAGCTGGTCACCCACACCTGAATCTATTGTTACTTGCTTCACACTTCGTGCAACTATAATTGAGAATAAAAGTGAATTTAGCCAAGGAGATTATGTCAAAGACATTGAATCATGTGCAAACAAAAGTAGAGCATGAGAATGAAGAACATACATGTGAAGATGAGACGACCTGTAAAAGGCGCCACAAATGTGTATGAGATAGTAGGGAGACACTGATTATGCAGTGGACAATGCTATCAATACCTCGAGTGATAAATGAGGGGCGATGGTTGGAGCGAAATATTTTCTGCACTTCTTGCACTTCTATCGGAAAGATATGCACAATTCTAATCTATGGGCGAAGCAGTAAGTCTCATAGGAAATTGTGGATAAAATTGAATAAGATGAGCATCCACATCCATACCATATTCATTGAATCAAGGAAGGGGTTTAAAATTTTCTCTAGGTGCTTATCATCCATTTTGATTGGATCTAAGTAAAAGGATGGGATGCGGATGGATGAGTTGCACATCCTTCCAGGGAGATCATGTCTGTGGGAACGAGACAAGGTCATTCAACTTGCACTAACATCTATTCCTCCATCAGGGATGTTAGTATCATATTGCACTAGATGAAGCAGCTTCTAGCACCCGAATCTAATAAAATGGATGGGCAGAAGTTACTCATCACATGTAAATTCAAAAGAAGCAAAATAGGAAGGAAGAAGTCAATCAAATGTTACGCATGAAGACAACTGACGCCAGCGAGTATGATACATGCAATACTTGTGAAATGGAAGAACAAGACCAATCTAAATGCACATGGATTGCGGATGATGAATTGAAAAAGTTAGATTTCATATGGATAGATTTAATGGATTGAGGATTTTTGGTTGTTTCTTTTTAAGTTTCCAATAAATAGGGGTTGTTCTTGGAGGTTGAGGCATTACACTTTTCTTTTGAGTTTTGAGTTTTGTGAAATTGTAAATCAAGTACTTTTATCTAGTTCAGGGCTTTGATATTAATAAGCTGTTTATGACTCTATTCAAATACTCTCATCACGTGTGGTGTATTCATTGATTTGATATCCGGATTGCATCACAAACTTCTATCGAAGTGCTGTTCCTGCTTTGAGCTTGTGCTTTGTTTTGCATGTTTGCTTCCTCTCCTAAGCTTTTACACTCGCCAACATTTTGAAACATATTTCCCACTTTGCACCTAAATACCCTTCCCCTTCTTCTCACACTTTTGTACTTTGCTGCATAACAAAGACACTTACTCCCCCCATCTTATGGCACTGCACGAATCACCTCCCACCATCAACATCCATTCTTACATCTGGATGAGAATAGACTCAATAAAGTTATCTACCAAATCACTTGTAGCTGTCACATTTTAGGCAACATTTTGTAAAGTCAACACTTCATACAAATATGGCATGAAATGGACATTAGACTGTGGATTGGGTTCAAACAGCATGTTAGGATAATTCGGATCCAATGGCAACAGTAGGCGATTCTTCTTATGCCTTGTGTTGGTGTCCCCTCCATGATCTATTGTTAGAAGTGGATGGATGGGAGCTTTGCTGAGTGCATTTGTGTGTGCAATCAAGCTCATGTACATGCATCATGTGCCAGCATGGCACATAGAGCAAGATCCAATCCAATCATCAGGTTGGTCCATCCTTGTATGCATTTCCCTAAAAATATATCCGGTCCATGCAGCATGTGGGCCACAGTTTTGGAAACAGGTGGGTGGGTTAGAAAACTTCTGCCAAGTTTTTTAGAGCCATTCATTTGTTTAGCTAACTGTGGCCCACCTGACTAGTGGATCAACTTTATTCTGGCCTAGGAAATCAATATAGTGGTGCTGTTCTGATGGGTGTATTGGATCTTGGACCTATCTTGCCATGTTAGCACGTGCGGCATGTAAATGAGCTTTATTGCACACACATGTGGGCCTAGCAAAGCTCAATTTGGTGGAAGAGATTAAGGAACTAGGTTTTTGTACCCAATGGTTCTGTCCCACATTCACAGGATTGCGAATTCCAAGGTGCATTCTCTAGCACGGAAGGGCGTTCTTAGATTACCCTCTTTTTTTTTGGGGGGGGGGGACAAATTTCCATGTAATTTCTTGTTCTTTGCTTGGCCCTTGATTATCAATAAAAAAATGTGCAGGAAATAGAAATTGACTTCAATTTCCTCAAAATATGGGTTCTTTTGAGTTTTTCTATGATCTATACGTCTTGAGTACTTGATATAGACTGGCAAATAGATTATCTGGGAATTTGATAGATCTTGTTTTGGATTGCAGTTGATTCTGAATTTATACAAATAATGTATCTTTTCTCATGAAACTTGTATTTTCCATGTAATTTATACAATATCTATTTTGATGCAATCTTAGAGATTTATGAAGCCCACACGCAGTTACATGTAGCCACATGTTCCAACCCAGCATGTGTGTGGGACATCCAAGTCGTACCAGGTGAGTGCCACTTTCTGGATGACCTGGCCTAGAAACTTGGGGTGCGGATTGGGTACTACCCCCACCAGGACCTAGCTAGAGACGGACGGTCCTGTCAGGGGATCTGTGGGGTCCACCGTGATGTATATTTTTATCCATGCCATCCATCCATTTTGACTGATCATTTTAGGTCATGAGCCCAAAAAGGAGGCAGATTGAAGGCTCAAGTGGACCATACCACAGGAAGCAGTGGGATTGAATTCCTACTGTTGAAAACTTCCTAGGGCCACCGTGATGTTTATTTGCCGTATTCCAACCTGTTCATAGGGTCACATTCAATCTGCCTCCCTTTTGGTCTCATGCCCTTAAATTGATCCATCAAAATGGAATGGACGGCGTGGATAAAACACAAAAATCACGGCGGGACCCCACGGAGCCCCTGACAGGACCGTCCGTCTTTAGCTAGGTCCTGGTGAGGGAATTACCCAAACCACGTCTAGAAACTTGCTTGTTCCACTCATCAGGGCCACACCTGTACATGGATCATAGCCCACCTGATGAATCACTCACTTTTCTGTCATGCCAGGTCATCTATATGGTGGGGCCCAACTGATGCATGAGCCAAACGTCCTGAGTGGCCTCGTGTTGCAGAGTACATCACATTAAGAGGGCGCTACAATCTCATTATATTCATTTTTTCCCCTTCTAGCATCCTCACCAGGTCACCAATATGTTGCAGGTAAACAATGCAGGCGTTAATTTTAATATGGGGTCCAATAATTCTGTTGAGTCTGCTGAGGAAGTTATTGCAACGAATTATTTCGGCACAAGAGGGATGATTGAAACCATGATCCCTCTGGTGAAACCTTCTGCGTCTGGTGCTCGAATAGTGAACGTGAGCTCCAGGCTTGGTCGATTGAATGGCAGGCGGAATGTAAGTCCCCACAGGTTTCTTTCTACTCCCCTTTAACACTATCCACACTGTTTCCTCAGCACAGGATTTTTCTTATTGGCCTATTACACAAATTTCATGACCGACTCCTTTTATGGTCCCAAAATTTCTTGTTTATTAGATTGACCAAGGTTTAAACATGAGGGTCCGAGTTCAAGCTGACTCAAAATTCAGGCACTCGTTCGCATTTCAGTTCATTACGAAAGATGCTTCAGTGCTTCTAGAACACCATTAGTTATAGAGCTTCTAGTTGCATTGGGACACTAGTCCAATCCATTGATCTAGACTGTTCATTAGGTTCTGCAAACATTTCATGGGCTATCATGCAAACATCACACCAATCAGACAACAATGAACCATTTGATCAATGGTATTAGTACGGACGATTAAGATCACTTAGGCAAAAAATAGATCCAATCAACAATTGACCATCCGTTTGTTAGGGCCTATCACGGATTGCTCATGATTTTGAAGAATCACCTTCGTTGGGCAATTGTAACCATCCCATCCATGACTTTGAAAATGAATGGATGTAGAAAATAAAGCCAAATTTGAGATGGATTGGATCATCCGATAAGTACCACTTTTGTATCACAGCCCATGAAATATATTCTGGACTTTGGTTCAGATCGAATGGTTGAACTGTCCTCTAAGTGAACTAGGAGCACTGTTGCATTTCTCCAAACTGTTTATTTTGTGGTCCAAATGGGCACATCCTGACCGTTGAACCGCCAATGTTTTGTCTGTTAGCACAGTTTGATTTGTATCTGATTGCACCACCATTTTGTTGTAACTCATCCACCGTCTGCTTGGCATGCATGGCAATTCAGACCATCGAAATGATCTCCCCCTTCTGGATGGAGATAGCCCAAAAATCAGATCAGTCAATGACATTAACCACCTGATTTTCCCGTTGAATTTGGATGGTAGACCAAGCTATGTTTAGTCGTCCCCCTGGTGTGCACAGTTGGGCAGTTAGGATTGTTCAATCCCTCGAGATAGCCATCCCGACCAAGCTATTTTCAATGATTAAATCAAGTTCTTGCCCTCAAAGCAGCCACCTCCCCACCATCAAACATCCATTGTTTTGTTTATTAGCACAATTTGACCTTTATCTGATAGCACCACCATTTTGTTGTGACTCATTCACCGTCCACTTGGCATGCAAGGCAATTCAGACCATCCAAATGATGGCTCCCATGTGGACGGAGATAGCCCAAAAATTAGACTGGTCGATGAGGTTAACCATCTTAATTTTTCCTGTTAAATTTGGATGATAGACCAAGTTATTGTTAGTGCCCACAGTTGGACGGTTAGGATTGAACAACCATTGTAATTTTGAAGATGCGCTATGCCGGTGATGGGCCCTAAAATTTGTACAGTCTAGATTAATGTTCATGTGTGCCATCTGAATGGTGGATGAGTCTCCACCATTTAAAAGATGGTGGTGAAAAGCAAAATCGTAATCCTGTCCTGCACAAGAACTTTCACATAGAAATATGCTTCCTATCATATTGGGATCGTACTGATAAATCTGGTTATCTAGCAATTGCTAGGTATGGAAATTTCTTGGGTGATCCAAATTTTGAGGTTTTTCTGGGGATATTATCAGGAAAATCTCGCTGAAAATAAAATATTAAAAAATATTATTGTAAATTATTAAATAAATTTAAATTTTAAATATATACTTATATAACAAATTCCTTTAATGTTTTACCATTTTCCGAGTTAGTATCTTGATAAGAACGTGATATTTTAAAATCTCCCAAGATTTTGAAAATTTCGCAATATTGTTGTGATAATATGTTTAGTGTATTTCTTGCAATATTATCGCGAGCTTTTCAGAAACTCGGCAATATTTTTCACACTGATTTGGATTACTCATCACTCTAATCTATTGACAGAGACTGGCAGATGCAACATTGAGACAGCAACTCGCTGAAGAAGAATCTCTCTCCGAAGAACTGATTGATGCAACTGTTTGTAAGTTTCTTGAACAAGTAAAAGACGGAAGCTGGACATCAGGTGGGTGGCCTCAGATGTTTACTGATTATTCAGTATCAAAGCTGGCTGTTAATGCTTACACCCGTCTTTTGGCGAAGAAGCTTTTTGATCGTCCAGATGGAAACAAGGTCCATATCAATTGCTACTGCCCGGGCTGGGTGAAGACTGCCATGACGGGGTGGGATGGGAATATTTCAGCCGAGGAAGGCGCGGATACTGGAGTCTGGGTCGCGTTGCTGCCGGGCCAGCCAGTCACCACAGGAAAGTTTTTCGCTGAGCGACGGGAGATTAGTTTTTGAAGTGCAGATGGATTTAACTTCAAAAGAGGAGGTATTATATAATGCTTGAGCCAAAAGCTTGTAAAGTTCAGGCTCTCTGTTTTTACAAGTGGGCCATGGTTCAGTGATCCAAAATGTTGATATGATGGGACTCACCATGAATGGGCCATGCACAAAAAAATTGCCAAGATTGAGTGATCTGAGCCACAGAATATTTGGTCTTTTATTGGTTGAACACGAGCCCTTGTATTTTATTTCTTGACTGTTCCTTTGCTAGACAGCCATTCAAAGGTTCAATATTTTCTGACTGAGATTTTTTGTGCATGGACCATTAACAGTGGGCCCCACAATATCAATGGATTGGATTACCGAACAATGCGCCCCACTTGTCCAAACCTACAGCTGGAAAATACTATACAATCCCTCAGCCCAGGCCATTTGTATGACTAGATCTGAATAACATAACACTGGGTTGAATTGAAGGCCTTGATTAATGGAGCCTTTCAAATGAGCCGCTTGAGAATATGCACAACAAAATCAGATTTTCAGTTTTTTGTACAAGTGGGGCCATGTTTCAGTGGTGGGCCATTGATTTAGTGGAAGGATCATGACCTAAAATAATTCTCGAGAGGACAGTCATATCCGTTCAATGTAGCTTGCAAATTGATGGTTAAGAAGATACAGGAAAGGCCAACAATTCGACTGAAGAATGACCTAATAAGACTGGCGGACAGAATCTTCCAGCTTGGGAGATTTTCAGGGTGTGGTCCATGTTGGATTCTACGGTCTGGATCACTAGACCAAAGGGCAAGCCTTTGTACACCATACATATCATCATCAAGGTTGGTTCTTGTTAGAGTATTGTTGTTCATGGTATCAGGTAAGTTGAAATCTGCTTGTTGGTATTATAGCATTCTGATGCATCTTAACTGTGGCCTGTGGAGTGATCTTGACCTTTGATTTCATACTATTTTTTATTTATAGGTATAGTTAAAATCTGCTTGTTGGTATTCTAGCATTCTGATGCATCTTGGCTGTGGAGTTATCTTGACCTTTGATTTCATATTATTTTTATTTATGTATCTTTGTATGTAGCATATATGCGTGAACAGCTAGTCTACAGTCGTGGGTTGAACCTAGCCCAGCTGACATGACTTGAGCCCATGGATTTAAAAAAGACTCAGGAGGCTCGATTCATGTTGCAACTCGACCCAATTCAGCCCCCCAGAGTTGGGGGTTGCATTGTCTGTGTGGCTAATGGCGTTGAACCGGCATGAGCTGAGCTGTGCTAAGCTCGACTCGGTTTGGTTCGGCTTGTGTACAGACATAGCAGACATGCCAATGTGGCATATGTGTGAGATCTGAGCCATTTGCCTTGTTTGCCGTGATCATACCCTGCCCCACGGTTGGGTTAACCAGCTTGTAGTATGAGAAGATTGAGACAGGGAAAAGGGTCCAATGGTCTATGTTCGATGTGGACAGGTTGAGTTGAATGACCTGCTTTAAGGCCAGGGCTGTTCGTTGTGGGTCCCAACTGATGATGGCCTGTGTTCCATACACGTGTGCTAAATTCACATTGGGGAGTCGGTATTACCATATCTCAATCAGAGGAGATGGAAGTCAGCAAGATTGGGCCCTTCCGACCCTGGCCTGCTCTTTTATCAGTCCTAACTTAAGGATAGTGCCTTTGATTTCAGACCTAATGATGTAGAGCGGGTCGTGGATAATTTCATGGGCAAGATGGACCAGAAAAGGCCGGAGACGGAAGTGATCCGGACTGTCAGTTGAAACGGACGTATCTCGCAAACCGGTATGAGTTACCCGACGTGCCATATATGATTTTGGGGTGGGACAGCATATGATTTTGGGGTGGGACAAGCTGTTTATCAAATTTGCGAGATTACATCAGATCGATGGTCGAATTTTCGTTTTATTTTCGTTTTTACTAATTATAGTAAGTTTTAGTTTGATTATAACTCTTCATCCATTGGGCTTTAGAAGTTTTGTCCAATAATTAAGAGAATAGCATGGTTGAGCCAAATGGTACACTTATTATATTTGGCCGAAGACCATGAGGTCTAGTGAAATCATAACCGTCTACAAATAGTAAGTTTACCATTTATAATAAGTCACAATTTCTATGAGTTTATTTAAGAGGTTGTAAGCCCATTTTTCATCATTAATCAAATTATTATGAATTTTATTAAAATTATTTTTCTATTCTCTCCTCGTGGATTCGAGGCATCTTTGTGAGGAGTCCAAAAAAATTTCATGGATTCAGAACAATTAAGGAAGACGGTGCTCTCGACCTCTACACATCCTCCCTGCATCACCCAAGGTCACCCATCAAAATAGAGGCCTTTTGGCCGGGTGAGGATCCAAAACCGTTTATCAATGGGCCTATTCCCAACCCAAGGTGTCTGTGGGCCATTGCTATCCCTAGTTTTGGTGTGTGTTCACGTGGCTTGGGATCTGGCAGTAGAGATGTTGGTGTGGACGGTTGGATCGGTGGGTGGGGCCCCACTGAAAGCTTGTTTTAGGGAATGATCTAAATCTCAAATGGACTAGTACAACAAACAGTGGTAATTGACATTAAAAACTTCCTGTGGGACACAAAAGCTTTGGATTAAGATGATATTTGTTTGGTCTCTCATCTAGGTCTTTGTGACCTTATCAATAGGTTGGATAGCAAATAAATATTCCGGTTGAATCCATAAAGCTTTTAATGGTGAGGATTCAATCATGAGTGTTTCCTGTGGTGTGGTCCACCTAAGATTTTGGTCAGCTTCAATTTTGGGATTGTGAAAAAAAAGGAGCTGTCAAAATGGTTGGACGGTGTGGATTTAAGGTACATACATCACTGTGAGCCCCACAGCGGTTGGATCGGGCCATCACAGCTTATTGGGCTTATGGACTGTAAAATTCACTTGCGGTGGGACCCAAATAATGGGCTGGGCTAGAGAATATGGCAGGCGATCCATTCGGTTTTGGGAGCATAGCTTCTCTTCTCTGCATTTGAGATCCATCTCTATCGTAGATGAGATCATGTATACTATGAATCCTGACCGTCCATGGTTAACAACACTAAAAACACGTTGATCAAATGATCCCAATGATCTGATTGACGTTTTATTATTTATTCTTGTTGAATGCTTTTGCTCCTTTTTTTTTTCAAAGGTTTCTAACAGCCCATTGATGTCCATCCATCGGACGGTTGGATCACCTGATCACTGAGATTTTTGTCCTGGGCCCAAAGTTCTGGCTATGAGCCATTGAAGAGGGGATTCGTGTGGCACGTGCGATCATCAAATTTGTGGGATCTGGTCCGTCCATCTGGTGGAAACCCTCATGGGCCGAGCTCAAACTCCGAAAGGTCCACTTGTGAGGCAGGCCACAAATGCACGTTGAGAACAAATGGCTGGCCATCTTTTCCCTAACCGTCGAATTTTCCCATACATGTGGCCCATCTTATGAGTGAAGTTACCTGATTTTTTTACCAAGATCTTGGTCATGATGATCACGCCTGATGAGTGGCTCGGATCTAACGATTACGTTTTTTTTTTTCAACATTTAAATCTGAAATTCTGTTTTGGGTTACTTTTTGAACGGTGTAGAGGCATCCAATCAATCTAGGTTTTGGCCAAATGGTATATCCAGGAGGTGGCCCTTCTAATGGACGGCAGAGATCAACAAAGCGCATCCACTCATTAGTGCCACTGAAGGCTCGTGAAGGTGGGGCCCATGGTTAAATGATCCAAGCCACTGGTTTGTTGTATCTCATCAGTGATGGACTGTGCTAAGAAAAGTTTCCTGATTAGGACAATCTTAGCCCTTCAACTGAGAAATGGCCCAAGACTGGAAGCTAGGGAATGGTCCATCCACCGTGGTGCATTTGCAGCAGATTTGGGTCGTTGATCAGATGGGTCAGGTGGGCTCCACGTAGAAGGGGAGATGGACGGTTAGAAAAATATGACCAACAGTGTAGAAATTCAACATACGCGTGTGGCCCACCTGATCTTGGGACCATATAATGTTCACCACGGAACCATTCGCACAATACCAGTCTCATACACGTGCCAATGTGGCACGTGTGGCACGAAGAAAACTACCAATCTCAAGCGACGCAACAGGACTGCTGCTTTAATTTGCCTTCCTGGGACGGATTATAGACCAATGGTTCAGAACTAATCGCCCATCACTTGCATCGGACATCTGATCCGTTCAAACGGTGGGCCCCACCAAGAATATTAACTATCTTGAAAATCAGCGGATCCACTGTTTAGGTGGTGAAACCATACATTGCGTCAAACCCTCTGCCATCCAATGATTTCGACAGATGGTTTAGTAGAGGATAAACCAACGGTTCACATTCAACTGACAAAGGTCCTCATATTGGTTGCTGCGATATTCAAATCTGTGACTTCTACATGCTCAATCCACAGCATAACTCGATAGATCAACGGTCTGGATTACTAAAACATGGGCCCCACTTGTCAGAATCAAAACCTGTATAATTTGCATATATATAATATTTCCTCCTCTGTCTCTGTCTATTATTCTAATTGATTTAAGTGGGCCCCCATGTGGGCTTCTCATAAAAGAATGCTTTGGTCAAACTCAAGGTCTTGTTTTGACTCATAGAATATGATTTCTTTTTTAAATCCACTTTCACTGATCTACATTAGAGCTTTCAACGGTCAGGATTGGGTTTCATTTGATTCTGGCTTTTGAAATGGGTCGACCCTGTTGGGCCCATCTGAACTTTTGATTGTGATTAATTGGGCTGGGTCTAGTGAATCTACATGGTGGGCCCTAGAGTGGATGGTTGGATCTCCCACATTCATGCTATGTTTTCACACATGTGAGGCTGGTTTTATTAGTCTAATGAAATCCACATTGGATGGTACCTAGACTTGGTTATCAGAACCATTCATCTGGTGGGGCCCACTATGGATGGTCCACCGTGCGTGCTAAACTAACCGATCGAATTTGGAAACCTTTGATCTTTCTACTTAGACCGTCCATTTGAAAGTCATCGCGGGACCGTGTACTTTCCAATCAGTTGTGTTTCTTTCACCCTGGGCCATCTACAGTGGGGACCGCTAACTGGGACTCCGATCACCGGCGGTGGGCCTCAATGATGATTGTGGGCCTTCATGAACTTGGTTGGTTGGATATGGCCCATGGATTTAATGTCCCTTCTACACAAGGCCAAAATTAGGATGGCCCACTAGCCATACGAGCCACGCATAAGCGTTCTACGCATCGTGGCCCACCCGATGAGTTCATCAACTTGATTAGTAAGCCCACAAGCTTCTCTACAAGGCCACACAAATCAAATAAGCCCAACCACATAGATGATCCACCCCAAAATCAGGATGGCCCACTAACCATGTGGGCCATCATGTAAATCTGACAAAGACCAATCAACCCATTCATCAAATGGGCCCAAACTCAGGATGGCCCACTAACGATGCGACCGCAGATCCAAATTTCACAAACAGCCATTCCGTTTAGCGCGTCGTGGCCCACCCGACGAGTTGACCAATCTGAATTCCCAATGACCACACAAGAACCATCCACATGGCGCAACCGACCCGAGGCCCAGCTTGGACGGTCCACAGCACATTTTTCTAATAAAACACCTTTTGGGGGTCAAACATCCAACTGCATGGCTTCCTTAGGGACCTAACACCGTCCATGTGCATGGGCTTCCCCATCATTGGAAAATCAGGCCCATGTGACCCTTTTTTTCTTTGGATTAGGATTACAAAAGAGAACATGCACAGTACCTTATTTTATAAGATAAAAATTCAAAACCAGATCTGGGCCCTAGATAATCATGATGGATAATTTATGTTAATGGGCCTTTCCATCACCATGTGGGTTGTTTTCCTTATTTAAGGGCTACTAGATATTAGTATAGTATCTTTGATTAGATCCCACCCTTTTGATCATGTGGGCATGTTACCTTGGGACCCAAATGGCCTAAACAACAGCTTCTTTTCTTTGTATATTGAAGCTTACTTCTTCTTGGATCCGGCAATTTCAATCAATGCAACTTCCCTTAAGATATTGAAATGAATAGTGTAGTTTTTTTAATTATGATACTCTGGATGAGTAGGATGGTTCATACACATGTGCTTGAAATTTTACATCTGGGAAATCTGAGACTCAATCTGAACCATCCACATTTTGCGACCCACTTTGTGTAGATCGTAAACCAAAAATTAGACGTATGATAGTAATTTGGCATTTGTTTTTATTAACCGATCGGACGAATTAGGATTTGGGTCAGTGTAAATTTTGATTGATTGATACATGTGAATTGGGAAATATAATTTTAATGGTTTAGATTGAGTTACATGTGTATATTTTAGACGTGCATGTGTATGGACTATGATAGACTACTAGAGGATGATATGTTTGTATTGAAAGAATTGTCATCCACTCATTAGCAAGAGGGAAGAACATTGTGATGTAACAAACTAACAATGACTTGAGGAAGTCAAGTTTCCTAATCCAATGGCTTTTAATAAGGTCTAAGGGCCCTAAACACTTGTAGCTTGTGACCCTTAAAAAGAAGGATAGGCTAACATGTGTGTTCTTCAATGTCTTAAATGGTGGTGACTCATCAGGACCATCCAAACCATTAGCCTTTGTTATGTATGATCAAATCCAAAGAAGCACACTAATCGGACATTCTCAACCATCCGATCGGTTATGCCCGACCATTTTCCTTATATCTAACATTTGACGGCTGCAAATTGAATGGTTTTGATCGTCAAGTAAGTATGATTTTGAGGATCGAGGTACCCACGATTTGGACGGTTTGGATCAAGGTATAGTTTGCCAAGGCAGTACGGTCAATGAGTCACCACCATTTAAGAAATGTGAAGAAGCATGATGATCTAGTCTAGGCAAACCTAATTAGTAGTAGATTCAATTAAGTAGCAACACAAATACACAATGTACAAAACCCTAGGGGACACTCCTAATCAATCAGTGCCGTTGATTTAGGTGTGTCCCTATCACTTCGAAATTGACAATTGTAAGTCAATCTTACTTGCTTAGTGGTAATTAAACAATGGTAACCACCATTTTCCAGTGTCGCTTTTGGCTTGTATTGAGTAATCAATCCCTAAGCGTTTGTTAGCTACTTTCTCAACAGCCTTAAATTAAAAAGTTTAAACCATGTTAAAATCATGATTGAGGTAAATCTCAGTCTAAAGGTGTGGCCCACCTAGTGAGTGGTTAGGCCTGATTCCCGAGATGGGTAATAATCCTGGTGGGCCCATCTCTTACGACAGGTCAGCAGAGAAGAGGATTGCTAAACTCTGTGGGGCCCACTGTGATTAATGTATTTTATCCACTCCTTCCATCCATTTTACCACCAGATAAGGCTTGAGCCCAAAAATGAAGTATATCCAAAGCTCAAGTGGACCACACCACATGAAAGAGTGTTAATTGAATGTCTACCGTTGAAAATTTCGTAGGGGCCACGGAAGTTTTGGATCAAGCTGATATTTGTGTTTTTCCTTTATTTATGTATGTGTGATCTTATGAACAGGTTGGATGATAATAAACATAGTTGTTGGCCCTGTGAAGGTTTTAACGGTGGATATTATTATTCCCACTGTTTCATGTGGTGTGGTCCACTTGAGCTTTGGATATGGTTAAAGTTTGGGATCATGTCCTAAAATGAGCTGTACAAACGGATGTACGTCGTTGATAAGACAAATACATCCATGGTGGGCCCCACAGAGTTTACTCAGTACGCAATGCGCGTGTAGATGAGCAATTTCTCAATGATTTGAGTTTGCAATGCAGAAGCCAAGTGTGCTGATCCATGCCGTCCATTAGTTGGGCCCCAATGTATAGGTGCCTTGGCCCGAAAAGTAGTTCTATCCAATCAAACTGGAGAAAGAAATGGATGGTTATACCACATTCAACATACAAATTGCCGTTATCTGATAAGGAGACCGGCTTGAATCTAGATCAAAGGTATACATGTTGAGGCCTAGCCAATGGACGGATTGGATCTTGCACAAACCGAACTAAACCAGGATTTTTCGGTCTCTATTTATTCTTTACGGTTTTTTTTTTTTTTTTGCCATCTCCACCGTCCATGATGCACATCCGAGCTAATCGGAACCATTGAAACCGTAATCAGCTTTCGAAAGGCCTATATCCAATAATCCAAAGAATCACAGCCATAGAGTTGTCAAAGCTTGATAAAATAAAAATTAAAAAATATATAAAATTATATAAATAAAAAGAAAAGAAAATAACTGTCCACATTTAATGGTCGACAATTGCACCGATCGGATGGCTAAGATTCCCATAGTAGCATTACTTTTGGGTTGTTGCCTGTCGATATGGTGTGTGCCACGTGGCTCGTGAAGATGATTCTAGCAAGTCGGCTTACTCGGGCATAGTGTAATGTTGATACGCAGGCAGAAAGAACTTGTATACGTGGCATAAAAGTAACTGATATTAAATTATCCAGACGTGAGACCCACTTTAGATAGATCACAAAGAAAAAGTTACACTAATGATTGCTTAGCTAGGCAGTTGGTGGAGATTTATTGGACGGTTGAGATGAAAAATAATCAACCGTCCACGTTCATCAAACAATTGTCCTCGAATCAAAGGCTAAAATTGTTTAACTACTCCTATTTTCCGAAGAAGAACAATCTGCAGTGGATCCCAGAATTTGGATTGTTGAATTTGAGTTAATATGCAGCATTTACAATTTAGAAGTGCTAGTGTATCACCATCACACTCTGGCAGAGTATCAAATATTCTTGCGAGAAAGTCTTCCAGTCCAACCAGGTGGACCATAAGGTATAGTCCACAAAGCCAATAACTTCCAACTTTTCACGTTCGTCCAATCCGTCCAATAGGGTGGAAAAATCAGCCACATATATTAACCAATTAGAGCGTTCATGTATTTCTCTATTTATCAACGGCAGGATAATGTTTTCTAATTTGTGGTCCACCAAAGGAGTATATGGGCTTTATTTTTTCTATGATTCATTATTATAGTTTTTCCAACCTATTGGAAGGGATGGATTTCACAGGAATATTTAATATATTGGAAGTTATCGACTGGGTGTACTATAATTGTGGCACAACCTATTCGACTTGAGATCTTTTTACGCTGGCCAGCCTCATGGTGATCCAGACCGTTAATGTAGCAGGAACTACCTGGACGGGTCTTGTAGCAAAAGTCCTACTTATCAGAGGTCTTCACAGTTCATACAAAGGACGGTCACGAACAACTATCCACATTTCAAAACTTCTTAGGTGGATGGCAGGGATCTCTGAGAATGGAGCTGTTCCACGTGGGCCATCATGGGGATCCTACTGGATGAACGGTGTGGATCACTACGTGGTGAGGGCAAAAATTGGATTGAGAAAAATTGCTAAAAATGATAGCTAAAAATTGTATGTGCTAATGCAATACATACAATTCATTCTATCTATTGTCCCGTCTTATGTTTGTTTGTATGTGAGATGAAAAGTCATATAAATAAAAACTTTAAGTAAACCACTTAACCTATTGTAGAAGGAAAATAATAAATAATTACTAAAAAAAAACTACCATTGAAACTATCAAAAGACTACAATGCTTATATTATATATAAAATCTAGTTCAATAACATGAAACAAAGTGGATTTGAAACTAGGGGTGCACACGGTTTGGATCCGGTTCAAAAGGGATGAGAAGTAAAGGTGGCCCCCTTCACATTAACGGTCCATATCGACAGCTGGCAGGACCAATTCATCTACATCCTTGGCCATTCGGTCCAGTTTCAAAACCGAAACCGAACCGTGTGCACCCCTATTTGAAACCAAAACTTCGGCCTATTTGGTACATGGATTAGGTGGGATGGAATTGCATTTGGTCCATGCAAATTCCATCTTACGTGTGAAAAGGACGAGAAGGATTGAAATTATGTGAGATGGAGTTGCATTTGGTCCTGTGTAAGATTTACATTTATGAACCCCTCCTTGATGCATGTGTTTTATCCGGACTGTCCATTCATATGCACCCTTTACACATGATATTTTAATTATATATTTGCATAGGTGACTCATATTAGTTGCGAATCTAGTTTGTTGATTATAATTCCATAATCCACCAAACATAGGTTTAGTTTAATCCAATGTTTTTCTTAAAAGAATATTTTGATCTCAAACATAAAAATTGTATGGTCAAAATACTATGGCATTTCTGGACATATTATCATTGTGCAATAATGGTATTAATTGCATCTAATGCAATTTCATATAATTTAATCCGGTGGATCAAAAGGCTAGAATTGAAAAGGAGATGTTTTGGAAGCACATTTAAATCCCTCAAATTCATAGCAACCAAATAGTAACGAAAAAGTATCAAATCATCATAAATCTCTTTTATTAACAAACTAGCCTAGGTAGAAATTATATGAATGCTCACTTAAGCACTAGTTTTCATGAGAACTCGGTGAAAACTTTTTCACAACTCAACGCACGTCATGTGGGCCCAAAATTTGAACTATCTATGTGATGCAGCATCCCATGAAAGTCCAGGACCCGACTTTCACTCTAATCAAAACTTTGGTGGGCCATGGATAAAATAAATAGTTTCCTCCCTTGATTTATCTCTCTTTTGCCATGGCTCACCAAAGTTTTGGATAATGGTAAAAGTCCGGCCTCGAGGGTTTCATAGGGTACCGCATCACATGTGCTATTCATATTTTGGGCACACATCACATGAGATAAGTTCTGAAAAAGTATTCATAAGTTCGCATGAGAACTAGTGCACAAGCAAGTATTCCTCATAAATCGCGTATCAACCTTATCCACAACTATGGTCAACCCAAACAAAGTTTTAATGGTAGGTGTGTGATCACCACAATCATTTTTATTTTTTTTTCCCTACCGTGGCCTCAACCTTATATAAAGCCTCATGTCCTAACATGATTCATCCTAATTAATGCGTGAAGCATGTCCTCGGTAAATCACAAAGTCGCCCCTTAGAGCTCTTTGTCTTTCAATTCCTTCTGTCACTTCTTGGAATTTTGCATTGAAGAGAGTAAGTCATTCATCAAGTAAAATATATGTTATATTTAAATTCTAATATAATTTGATGCAGCAAATGTACGAAGGGGATGTAACAATACAACGATATTTTGTTGCACGAGCTCATGCAAAGAATAACTCGTGTGAGAGAGAAAAAGAGTATAAGATCCAGGCCATTCAAAATTTAGGGTGATTGATTCATTAACCAGGCCACATGTGTATGATCTGGGCCATTAACCAGCATGTGTAACATACAGACATCTGGAACATGGTCAGTCGTCAGTCACCTTCTCCTGTCAAACCATTCTTCTCATACCAGGATTGACTCACCAGAAGCGTGGAAAGTTCCCAGTGGGCCCCACCTTATGTAGCTGGAAAGTTCACTGTGGGCCCCACCTCCTAAAATAGAGGACCTCCGAAGTGTAGGGTCTGTGTCCCTGTCCCCTCCAAAAGACACCCTACCCTTTTTTATTTTTTAATCAGAAAACCTGCAACAGCGAATCCAGCAAATCCCGGTTTCTTTGTTTTATCAGCTCTACGTACGCATCACATTCATTTGAGAGTTGATCTGGTGCTCTCACTCCACAGAAAGTTACGGTGCTCCTAGTTTCATTGGAACCCTAAAACAGTCCATTCAATCGATCTGAACTGTCTATTATCTCAAACACATGTTAAATGGTCTCCCATGAAAAAATCACACCGGTTCAAAAATATTAACCATCTAATGTTTAGCCTCTGAATGGACGGCCATGATTATTTATGTAAAAATAGGTCCAATCAACAATCTGATCCATATATTCGTTGGGTCCCACAATTGATTAATTATAAAAATACAGATTTATTTTTTTACGTAATCCTAACTGTTCCAACTGTGGGTTCAAATACGGAAGGCAATAAAATGAAGACCAAACTGTGGATGGATAGGATCATCTCCTTTGCCTAATTTTTAGATGGTATTCAATGAAATATGTTCTCAACTCAATGGACGGTACGGATCGACCTGTTAGAGTGTCCAACTGTCCTGATGCAACCATAAGTACTGTAACTTTTTATAAATATTTTCTCTTTCTAATTTAATGAAACCAATTCAGCCCCACACCACCCCTTTGACTTTTACTTGATCAGTTACAACCTTCTAAGCGGCTTATCAGCCTTCTGTTGCATGGGCCCCACCTGCACCGTCACGATATTTTGATTTTTTTTTTTTTTTTTTTTTATTGTGATATATAGTGAGATAATGCGTTTACCATCTAATCGTGGTATTTTGGAGAAGCCCCTTGTCCCTTGAGCTACACGAGTCGAGTATCGTCCTACTTGTACTCGGCTCTTAACGCCTGAGTGCTGCTTGTACTCGACTCTACTCGGCCAATGAGCATGGACTCCCTGCTCGTACTTTACTCGCCCGAGTACGAGCCGAGTACGAGTAGTAAACGAGTCGAGTCGAGTCCGAGTTTTCGAGACGAGTTTGAGTACGAGCAGAAATCGAGCAATAAAAAATAAAAAAAATCAACCTCACTCCTTACCGGGCGAGCAAAAGAGGGACGACCAGCAGCTGCATGCAGGGCAGAGGCGATAACGGACGATAGAACGAGCGGCTGCCTGACAGGGACGAGCTGCGGCACTGAACAAGTGGCAGGGACGAGCTCCGTCACCGGACAGGGGCACCGGACAGGCCGCAAGGACGAGCGGCAGGGTCTAGGCTTCTAGCACCGCCGGACAGGGGACAGGGGCGAGTGAGAGAGAGAGAGGGAAGAAGAGGGACGGCAAGACGGGCGCTGAGAGAGAGAGAGAGAGAGAGAGAGAGAGAGAGAGAGAGAGAGAGAGAGAGAGAGAGAGAGAGAGACCGTTTTTTTTCGAACGCTCGCTGGGAGGGAAGGGTTTGGGCGTTGCTTGAAAAGGACGGGCGGGGTGAAGTAGGGTTTGGGCGCTGCTAGAAAATGACTGGTGGGGTAGGATTTTTTTTCTTCGGCCGGACTTATATACACGGGTACGAGTCGAGTACGAGTCAAGCACCGAGTCAAGTATCGAGTCGAGTATCTCTAGACTCGTACTCTACTCGTAATTTAAACGAGTATGAGAAACCCGCTCGTACTCGGCTCTAACTCAGACGAGTCGAGTACGAGTCGAGTATTTCGAGTCGAGTCGAGCGAGTACTCGAGCCTTAGTATGCTCGTGTACAGTTCTACTTGTCCCTTTCTCCACGGGAAGTCATTGATACTCTAGGGAGTGGGTTCGTTAATACGCAGGCACTAGATCAATTCTATGAGTGGCTTAGATCAATTCAAATTAAATAGCTAAAATTACGGGACCCACCGAAGATAGGCCATCACCCGAAAATCAGGTTGGTTCATCATCCTAACCTCTTGGATAGTTGGGTTTTCTTCGGTTTAGACTGTCCACTAAATGTCTACTATCGTTTATTGAGTTAATTTAATCAATGTGAATTTTTTCAATTATGGTTCATCTATGTGGGGTCCCATAATTTGAACGGTTGAGTTTTAGTTAATTTTGTGCTATTATGAGAATTCTTAGCGCATGAGTATCATGGATGAAACTGTATTGAGCTTGAGCTTTTGGATTGCTTTATTTATGGGCTTTTATTTTAAAATGAGCTGCCAAAATGGATGGACGGTGTGGATAAAACACATACATCACGTGTGCCCCGTGGACCGGATCACAAGGCAATCCACGTCCCCACAAGTAGAGAAGAGAGGCTCCAATGCTCTCATAGCATTATAAGTGCTCTAGTTGAGTTGGCATTAGACAGTCAGCTGATCCAATGATCCAGACCGTTCGTTTTATATATAATGTAGATTTCCTTGGCTACCTTGCAAACATGAAACATCATATCAATCCCATGAGCATTAGCCATTTGATCATTGGACTTTAACATGGACGGTTAAGATTGTTACACAAAAATAGCTCCACATCTATTTGATAGGATTATATAGTCCTTATTATTCCAAAGAAACACTTTCCTTAAGCAATCATAACCATCTCATCCATGGCTTCAAAAGGGGTAGATAGAGAAAATAAGGCCAGATCAAAGATGGATTAGATCATCTGATCAATGCGATTTTTGCATTGTGGCCCATAAAATATGTTAAGTGAATAGACGGTTCTGATTGATTGATCGGAATGTCCGAGTAAACCAATGAAATTAGGTGCACTATAACTTTAAGTGTTTTGAGAACATTTGGAAGCTATCAGCTTCAACTCACATATAGTGTAACATGGATAATCCATCATTTATCTCTACCGTTGATCCAGTCCAATCCACTCGTCAACAGTCATTGTGCTGAAACTGCATTGATCAGATGATCCAAACCATCCGATCAATGAATCTGCAAAAGAAGGGGTTCCATGTATGTTTAATCGACCAAAAGGGCCAATCTTCAGTCTGGACCATCCATATGGTGATTGGTGGGCACCACCATGGATTCTCAATGGCTCTAATGAATATTTTGATTGGACAGTGTTAAAAAGGACAGCGATCATACGGGTTAGATCATCCTTTCAGAGAGCGGTCATTGACCGTTCCCTTGTACATTATACCTAGTTAGCACGACTTCAGTACGCCTGAGTAGCACGGAGATTTCGTACGTCGACCATTGTTTCCCGCTACTTCATTTTGGGAGAACGTACAAAATATTTTAGAAGGGACCCGTTGCTTAAGACGCTGATACGCAGGCACTCAAAACTTAAAAAGCATGCATGAATTCGAATTAAACGGAGTATATAGATGTATCTCTTCTTGTGTCTCAAGTTCAGATTCGTGGAACAATCCTATCCTATGATTTGCAACGGTCAATTTTTAAAATAGGACCATTGGATATTTACTTCTTTAATCATGATGTAATGATGTAAGATGTCTTCAATTTGTTTATAATTGGATTTGTTGATGGCATTGAGTGGCTATTCGATCTCATCAAGAAGTTGTTGATTCCATCGATAACTCACTCGGTCCCATTGAAAAATTTTTGATTAAAAAAATAAATAAAAATAAATCTTTACTCGCTAAATAATGTTTTTGTCCAAATCGATCGATTTGATCTAATGGCTTCGATTCTATTGATGGATTATCGATGACACTCGATCTGAACGGAGCTTCCATCAACTGACTTACGCAATTTTGTAGAATTATAAGTTTTGTTTCTTAATTCAATTTTAATCCTATTTAAAGATTTGTAATCGAAGATTAGGGTATTGAAAATGTGCTTGTGATTTTTATGAGCAAAGGGGGATTAATGATAGAATTTTTTTTATATGGTTTTTAGAATTTATTCTCAGATTGACAAGTTTTTCCATCTCTTGTAACATTATTTATTATAGTGAATTCTTTATCACTTTGTGTCGTTATTTTTTTCGGTGAAGGTTTTTCCACGTAAAATCTTATAGTCTTTGTGTGCTTGGCTTATTTGATCTTTTATTGTTTGATTCGAATTCAGGATTGCTTCCATGCATCCCTCAACAAACCATCAAATAAATATCTACCAATCAAATAGTCAGCTAATCTAATAAGCTTAATTGTTAATCCATAACACAATTAAATTAGGTATCACAATATGCACTGTTTATTTTAAACCCTTTTTTAATCCCACGCATGCAACTGCGCATCACCCATCACACCTAATACTATCTATACTGTATTGTATTTATTCAGCACTCAAGACATAGGGTCATAGAACATGTGAAAAACTTGAAATGATTTGTAACACATGTACCACTATAATGCATTACTTAAATATCAATATTAAACATGTGATACATGTACATATAACATTATTAGGCATGCAACATACGAATCTATATAAATCTTTTAGCATATATACTCCATGCAGCCTTCTAAGGGCGTGTTTGGATTCACGTATAGTATTGTATTGTACGGTAAAACTATCCCATCACGGTATTCGTGACATTGTAACAAGTTTGCGTGGGAAGTGTGATTACCACTCACATTGTTTGGGTAAGATTGGAAATGTATACCCCAACATTTCCAATATCCACACTCAATGTTTGGGAGTGGAGTCCCCGTGAATGCTACACTGCAATATATCAACCGCTAATCTTCCTTCTCTCCCTCCCCCACCATTCCCTCCAATGTGCTTGCTCCTACCAAAGCTTCTTGTTTCTTCTCACCCGAAACCATAAAAAACAAAAAACCCTCCAAATCTCAATCCCCAACCAAACGCTCCTCTCTTCGAATGCAACAACGTGTGAAATGCGCGGCCTAGAATCGAAAAAAATAAGTTCGATTTTCGGCTCCGCCTTGAAAAACATCTCCGAGAAATCCGATTCCAATCCTTTGGCTGCCGCAACAGCTACTGATCAAACCCTAAAGGAGCTAATTTCATTGCTTTCTTCCTCCTCCCCCTCCAGCAGCATCAAATCTAGCTTTGGGAAGCCATTAAAGTCTTCGAAGAAATCAGCTAGGGTTTTGTCCAAACCATCATTTGCTTCGTTGTCTCGGCCGAAGAAATCCGGTTTTGACACCAGAAGTGAAACGGTGGATTCGGATTTATTTTTTTTTTTAAAAAAAACATCTCTGATATGGCGATGCAGTGCAATAAAAGCACTGCACTGCGGCCTAGATTGTAATGTGACTGACGAGATGTGTGAACGAAGGAAAATGGTTTGGTGACGTACTCGGGCCACCAGCGTACCACGCGTTGGTGTTTGGCTTCAGACTAGCTGAAATGTATATTTTATTAAATTATACATTGTTGTAGGGCCGAAATCCAAACATGCCCTAAGCAAAGATAGGTTATGCTTGAGCAATGGATGCTTGACCAGCGGCTCGGTTTCAACAAAAGATAGCAAGTGCAGTACACTTTACTTGCATTGAAACAATTATTAAATGAATGTCTTGACTATGCATATGGGATTGGAATTGATATATGCCTGCACAATCCTTTTTTATGTTTTTAGGGCTTGAATAATGGATAAAAAAGTAGACAAATCTATAGAAAGAATAGGATGAGCACGGTCCACCCAAGACAGTACTTGATCCCTCGAAACCTGGTCTTGGCCCTGGTTGGGCTGAAAGGGCCCTCGTCCTACGTAGCCAAGTCAAACTATATATGAAGCAAGAGAGAAATAAGGAGCTGATATATAGCTGTCCGTCACACATGCCCTCTATTCTCGATGCCAGTAGAAAAAATTACAATGATTCACAGGTTAAGTGGGCCACAGTTTACACAACAAGTGGACAATAAAGAAAGAAAATAAGAGCCGAAAAAATTGACCAAGCTTTTCTTTGGCATCTATTCATTTTTAATATTGTGGCCCACCTTAATTTTGAGTGGACAGACCTGAGTTTTGGGCTAAGGTGTGTACATGGAGGGACCCATGAGATGCACGGTTAGAGTCTCACACCTGTGTGCAACATGGCACGTCTTCCTGCCGAGTTGAGTCCAAGTCAATATCCAACCCAGCCTGCAGTGGACCTATAGTTCAAGCCCAGAGCTAGCCTCCAAGCTGGTTCTACAGGATCAACCAGGAAGCCTAACCGGCCCATTGCCACCCTCAAGGTATGTATACATGAGCCAATTGCCACTCCTAAGGTATGCTTACATGAGATACATTCTCATTACAACTAATAACTATCTAATCCAAAAATCCCATTTTCATATAAATGTATATCTTTCAGTGTATTTCTTAAAAACCACCTAGTTTAAAAGTAATTGTAAATAAACCCTAACTTTAAGGAAATTAGTTTAGAGATCACATACATTAAAAAAATCCATAATATTAGATATTGGATTTTGTAAATTACTTAAAAAAAAAAAAAAAAATTTAAACACACGCACACACACCCCCACACACTCACGCCGTAGTGGGTTTTCACCACCTATGGATACTCGAACCCTTGACCGGGTGTTGAAACTCCTGAGAGTCTACCACCCGAGCAAGAGCAAAGATCCTATTTTGTAAATTACCTAAAAAGACAGTTAATGAGTTAGCTAAACCAGCTATCTAACCCATTTACCATAAAATCAGACTGTTCATTTGCTTATTCATACTATGATGAAGGGAGGACACAAAGATCATGCTAATCCAAAACTTCTCTAGGCCCCAAAAATGTATCAACGGTGTGCATCCAATACCTATTATGTTTTCTTGTATGGCCCACTTCAGTTTTGAATCTACCTCTCTTTTTTTCCTTGTACATGTGGCTCAAATGAATGAACGTTGTGGATGTCATAGAAACATCATGGTGGGCCACGTTATCAATGGTGAAATGGGCGCATAAAGTGAAAATAGTTCATTATGTCAAAATCGAAGTCAAAAGCATCTTTATCAGCTACTAATGTTCCTTTTAGTTAACTCTCAGTCAATCAAAGTTGAGTTATTTTTTACTTTACAGTAGTTCAAAAAGCTAAGCATTGATTTTGAATAACTTTTAAAATAGTCAGCTTTTTGAAAAATCAACTAAAAATAGGTGTTTATGTGGAAAAATTCCATCCCATTTTACAAATCTCCATCCCTAATCTCTCTCCTTCACACCCCACATCTCAAATGCCTAAGATATCTGACCCATGAGAACAATCCATCAAAAGGTGGGCCCCACCAACAATCCATCAAAAGGTGTCCATTAAGTCCCACGTGATGAGTGATTAGGCCTGATTTTTAGAGTGGGCCCCTACCTTTTGCACCAGGTCAGACTCAACATAAAGAAGTCTGTGTGTTTGAGCTGTTTCTCAACTTCATAGTCTAACCAAGGAGTATAGAGCTACACCCAAATAAGTCAAAAGCCATTTGGAATTTTGTGACTGAGAAAGTAGTCTTTTTGAAAACTTTTAAGCTATAAGCTACGGCTCAGGTGTCTTACTCGTGTCACTTTGGCAAAGGTTCACTTGCAGAGGCTGTGTGAGACTGAGGGACCATTTTCCATGTTTGCAAGCTCCAAACACGCAGCCTCTCCACATGCACCTCTACACGGATCACAGGTGCAATACTACTATAATGTAGCTGACATCCAAACCGTTCAAAAGGTCGTACCCATCATGAGTGTGGCCACCATAAAGATCATGCAGATCGACTAACTAGGTGGCCGTCACTATTTAAAAACAATGTGCAGCTTAAACAAACTCGAAAACTGTCCACATTCAACATTCATGTGTGGCTATCTTTTTGAAGTGGGTTGCTTGATTTCGTTTTTTTCCCCTTGTGAGCTACATGGTGGGCCTAGAATTTGAACGGCTCTGATCTTCCATTCACACTGTAAATTGGTTGCGGGTTAAGGTGAGTGTGGAGAGAAATAAGGAAAGCTTTGCACCGTCCGCTGGTTTACCGCGCACATGCAACTCAGAGATTTTATTAACGTCGCTTACATATAACCAAAGTAAACAATTCAAATGGTGGGTCCATATTTAGATGGATGATAGACTAATAATTATATTAATAATGGACGGTTTAGATGGAAAATATTCAACTATCTCGAAGTTGTTTGGCACCCTCCGAAAATATGAGTTTTTTTGGACAGTTTGGAATTGAAATTCATGATTCAAAAATAGCGAGCTGCTGGGTACTACTAAAAATTTTGGACTTCAATTCCAGCTAGAATTCTAATTGGGAAAAAAGGGTCCATTTTGAAATCCAGAAAAATAAGAAGTAGAAAAGCTAAGTTGCCAAATTGAAGGTTTTCAATCCTCTTCAACTCTAAGGTATCATCTTTTTTCCTCTTTTAAGATACGTATATTCATTCACATCATTAGATATATTTTTATCATGTTTGAATTATAATAATTAAATGTTATAAAAATCAAGTAGATATAATCATTATATGCACCACACAATGAAAAACTAACAATCATTTAAAAAGAAATATAAGAATTTGTTTCACTTAAGAAATTATTAGACATGTTTTCTAACCACTTAATGTTTGAAATTGACCTTTTTTTTTAATTTTTTTTTTTTTAAATTTTTTTTTTTTTTTTTAAAAGGCTAATGCTATCTCACAATGAACCCAATACATGATTTTCTTACACTTTATAGTTAAAATATTTGAGACAATTTACTTCATCACTTTTATTATCATGTGAATATACCTCATTAATTATAAGAATTCCAAAAGTCAAAATTTAGAATATCAAACAAAGTTTCTAAATTTTAGAAATCCAAATTGCCAAAAGTAATTATAAATCCAAAATTTGAAATCCAAGTCTTAAATCCATGCTAGAAACAACCTGTAAATTTCTACGAGCAACTGTGGAAAGTTTGTTTCCAAAAATAAAAAATAAAAAACACATGATATCCATAGGTCTACTGTATTTTGAATATGACGTCCACTCCATCTTTAGTGTGCTAGCTTAGGCCTTGACCTCAAAAGTCACCTCATCTACAACTTAGGTGAGGCACAACACAAGAAATAATGAGAAAGAAATGCCAACCAGTACCATAGGTTCGTGTCTGGGGCTACCTTGGTCTTATATTGCATCTGACACATTCTATTGTTAACAGATGTCTTAAATCTGAAAAATTCGGGAAATCCTCGACTAGTCGAAGCTTGTTTGACTCGAAGTCCAACAATAATGTATTTGAGATTTCCAGGACGCTCGACCAGTCGAATGGGTCCTTCAACCAGTCGAATCCCTGGCTCGACTAATCGAAGATTACGTGGACTGCGTAAATATGAGGCGGTTTTTAGATTGCTCAAAAGTCGGTGCGAAAGTGTGGTTTCCTAAACTATAAATAGGGGTCTCTAGGGTCTTTCTAATGTATTTTAAGACTTTCTAAAGGTATTCTAAGGGTCTCTAGAAGGAGTTCGAGGGTTTCAAAGGGTGTAAAATGGGTGAGATTCAAGCTTATTTGAATCGGGTAAGTCCTTTCTCTTTGTAATTTATGTTTTCATAGTGGATTTCTGTCGCTTTGTGCCGTGGTTTTTTTTCGAAAGAGTTTTCCACGTAAAATCGCTATGTTCTTTTGTGATTGCTTGGTGCTTTTGTATTGTTATCCTAGATCCATATCCGTGTGATTCTACAGCCCAAAATCTCAACACATTCAACAAATGCATTTCACTGAAATGAACGACCCTAAAAAGTTAGCCTGATCCAAAAATTAGGGCAGGAACACCGTATGAACTTATAGTTTTAAGAGTGATTTTACAATGCTCCCACGGTGTGGCCCACCTGAGTTTTGAATCTATCCCTTAGATGTACAGTTAACAAGAGAATTTTCACCATATAGGAGTGGATGTCGCAACTGAAGGTGAGGTGGTGTACATGATTTCGGACACACCATTGGTAGCGTAAGATACTCTAGCAGACTACGAACATCCATACGCTGGTTCCCATCCATTCTACACACAACATAAGTACTCCACCCCAGACAGTTCAAATGATGTGGCCCATTGTAGATGGACGCAGGGATGGACGTAATGAGGTTGAGCACCGTCTTCCTCAAGGATAACTACTTTGAATCCATTGAGTTTCTCTCTGGACTCCTCATAGAGATTCCTCGAATCATGAGGGGAAGAAAATAGAAAATAATTTCTAATAATTTTGAAAATAAATTAATTGTTGATAAAAACGAGTTGACAATCCTTTAAATAGTGATATCAAGCTTAGGAAGAAGTTTCAGAATCAAACTCTTAACTCAAAATCTCTAAATTTGTGACTTACTATAAATAGTAAACTTATCATCTATAGAAGGTCATGATTTCTATCAGAATTCATGATTTTCGGCCAAAAATAGTACCTGTCCATTTTGGCCTAACCATGTTATTCCCCTAATTTTTCTAAGCCCTTTTCATGTTGGGCACGACTCATAAAACTCAATGAATCAAAAGTTATATATGATTGGATTAAACTTACTATAAATAGTATAAACAGAAATAAAATATACGATTGAATCTTGCAAATTCGGCGTGGGCAACCCGGTATGGTAGGTTGGTTGGATTAAGTAGTTTCTCCTACCCCAAAATCATATACGGTACGATTGAATAACTCATTCTGGCTTGCGAGATATGCCTATTTTAAGGTTTTAATGGTCCGGATCACTTTTGCCTCTGATCGGGCCTTCTTTGGTCCATCTTGGCCATGAAATTGTCCACGACCTGCTCTACATTGGTCATCAATCAAGAATAGCACTAAATGTTCATTATATGCTGTCTTATTGGTGGCCAAAAATTGGATGGTTGAAATGAAAATCAATCAAAGGTCCAAATCCACCAAAAACTCGTCGCAATCTGATTTTTTTCCCATGCCCCATCTAGAGTGGGGTACATGATTTGGACGGTTGCGATTGTGCTGTGCGTATGCAATGTGTGCAGTGGCAGTTAATCAAATCTGTGGGTAGATGGGGTCTTTAGATGCTGCAGTTTCAGTAGGAGGTGATGATGTGTTGTGGGGTTGAAGTTAAAAGGAATTACATTATAATATGCTAAAAATAGCACTGCCTATTTTGTATTCCTTTTATGGAAAATGCTTGTGAAAGACTGGGTAGGCCCCAAAATGCACACATGATTATAGCCCTTCATTTCATGTCTAATAATTTTTTAAACAGGATTCTTTTTTGAGGCAGAATTCCCGCAAGTGATCCTGTCCGTCAATTTCATCTCTGCCATTTTTCTGATGATTTTGATGATCCAAGAATTGGGTCCTTGGGTACACATGATCTATGACACCCATGTTTTTTTCTCTCCTGAAATTGATCAGATCAGAAGATCTGGTTTTATGATTGAATTTTTCCTAGAGTTGGGCATGGAGTCGAGTCGGATCGAGTTAGGGCTGACTCAACTCGACTGGTTTTGAAATAAACCTAATTCAAACTCGACCCAACTCAATACCGAGTCAGCATGCCTGACCCGATCTGAGTTTGGGTTTGGCACAGACTAATCCGGACTGAGTCCGACCTAGTCACAAGTACCGAGTCGGGTTGAGTCGGCGCCGAGTCGGGTCAGATGCATCGAGTATCCACAGGTGAAATCACAACTCAAAACTTAGGTACACTTATAAGAATTGCAGCCACTCCATGAAACATTTAATCTGAGTTATATATATATATATATATATATATATATATATATATATATATATATATATATATATATAAGAGAGAGAGTCGAGTTTCGGATCAAGTCGAGTCAGTACCGAGTTGGATTTCAGGTCGAGTCGAGTCGAGTTACTGGATAACACGAAATTCACCCAGTTTGAGTTTGGATTGGACGAAGTTTACTTGGTTCGGACATCAGGTTAGAACCAGTCGGACGAGTCGAGTCGTCCCATGCCAGCTCTAATTATTCATGTGGGCCCACAATGGGCTAGCCGTCGCCTAACAAAATCAATACTTTTGGATGGGACTGGCCCAGTTAGATAAAAAGTGGGCTGAAAATTGAACCCAGACCAGACTTTGATTAGAGATTGTAATTAATTAGTGGGGTGAGACGCAATCCAAACCGTTCAAATTACAGGCCCATTTTGGACGGATAGAACCCACCTAATGAACTTCACCATTTGGTTTCACCTATTAAATTTGGACCCATCGTCTCTATTTTTGGGGTTTCGTTGCTGTGAATTTCAGATGCACCATCAAAATTAAGGTCCACAATTTCAACGGTTGGATCTACGTACGTGTACAAGTGTGGTGGATGAGCTTCATTGGCTCAAAGAGTCACAGCAAATGCACATAGGATTCTATTTGGAAATTCCTAGTGCAGACTCCAGTTATGAGTAGGATCCAATCAGATGGTTTGTATACTCTAAAATGTTTGATTAGATAGTTTATTTTAATGACGAAAACGTCATGGTTTGAAAATCTCTCACCAATTTACTCATGAATAATGCAATTTGCTTGATTAGATAGCTTATTTTAATTACGCAACAGTAGTCGAATATTGATAAAACAATAATACATTCAAAGATCTCTTCCCCAATGTAGTCAAGTTCTCGATTAGAGAATTTAATTAATGAAAAAATAGTAAATGATATCTGATACTAAAATCTCAAATGGGGCTCTCTATATCTCAATCTCTCTTTGTATTAGCTCATGTTATTGATTTGGGAGTCTGATTAATGAGGAAAAAATGCACTTACTAATGAAAAAAAAAAAAAAAAAAAACTTAGGCAATTGATTTTTTTTTGAGTGTTTAATCAATAAGGGCAGTACTCTCTCTCTCTCTCTCTCTCTCTCTCTCTCTCTCATACACAATATCTTGGTGTGTGAACTCTGAGAGTTCAATTAATGACAGAATCTCATGTTTCAACAACTCAAATCTCATGTAGGTCTCCCTCTCTATATACATTTGCACAATATCTCCCTGTCTGAACTTGGGTTGCAGATTTAAGAGTTCAATTAATGAGAAAAATACTTAGTAATGAAAAATCTCTTGTGGGTCTCTCTCTATACACAGTGTCTCGGCTTATGAACTCAGGTTATTGATTTGAGAGTTCAATTAATGAGAAATTCATAACTAAAGAAAAATCTCATGTTTCAGATACTTAATTCTGATGAGACTTTTTCTATACAAATTGTTTTGGTGTATGAACTCAGCTTCTCTCTAATTAGTAAGTAAAAAAATCTCTTGTTTGTCTCTCTCCTTCTCTATGTTGATGTATCTGGATCTTTGGGTCTCTGGGCCCCACTACTAGGACCCCTCTATTGATGCATGTATTCTTATTGTTGGTGTTTTTGCATATTTCCTCTTGTATTTAGTATTTTCTTAGGGGTCGTTTGGTAGCATAGAATCGGAGGGATTTGAGAGAGGTGTTTGGGAGCTCGTAAATGGTGTATTTGGATTTCAGTGTGATCCAAATCCTAATTTTTGGGTGATTTTGCAAATGCAGCTGGGAGTCAAGAATTGGATACCAAATCCTCTTGATTCCTCTCCAACGTCTTTCCATTCGACCGTTGCAAGCCCTCGATGTATTCCCTCTCTCTCATAGCCATATCTGCACCTTCCCCAATCCAATTACCGATGACCCGATTTTTCACTGATTAGGTCCAGCGACTTGATCTCGACCCTGACCTTGATAAAAACAAGAAGTAAAAAACCATCATGGCCCGCCATTGCCCAATGCAAGTCCTCTTCAACTTGTTAAAGAGGGATTGAAAGCGCCATTTTCACCGACCTTTGAACAACACAACTCCAAGTTGTCAATTACAATTTTTGGATTCTATAAGATTTCAATTATAGATTGTCAAACACAACAAAAGATTTCAAATTACTTCAATTCCAGTGTAATTGTGATTTGGATTCCACTGTATTTCAAATACAAATCCTTAAAATTGGGTCAAAGAGCTCTCATCTTGTAATTGGTGCTCTCATGTATTTCCTCTTATACATTTATTTTTATTTTTTTTTAATTTTAAAATTTGGGTTAGATAGTTTTTCCTATATACACAATCACTCAGTGTATGAATTCAGGTTTTTTATTCGAAACTTGAAATCATTTAAAAAAAAAAAAAAATCAGCTCTTAAAAAAAAAAAAAAAAAAACCAATGCATGACTTGTGATGGAAATTTCCAAATGCATTTCAGACAGCTTCTTGTCACCTTGGAATTGTATTTGGATTACAGCAAAACAGTCCCCTTTTGTTTTCAAGCCTAATTTTAGCTGAAAAATGGGACAGCTACAATTAGTGAGGTCATGGTGTTGTAGCCTACAGCCCTCTCATGCACATTTTGCATGTGTACACACAAAACCTCTGCTAAAAGTAGCAAACCACCATTAATTAAAACAAAGCATGATTGCTGGTGGCCCATTTGAGCAGCTCGCCTACAGAAAATAATGTTAGGTTTTCCCCTCTCCCTCTTCTCTATTTACAAAAATAAGAATAGAACAGGCTCCAATATGATCATCTCACATACATGGTTGGAGCTGTAAATGGATCTTAGACATTAGATTGGATTATTTAGCACCATTAGATTTCATATCATTTGCCTGGGATTATATTCCGGCGACCATCGATCAATGAACCCAACAATAGCATAATATGGGAATATAAAAAATGCATTCCAAAATCCAAACTTATCAGTTGGGGTCCACTGTTTATGTGCCATGGCCTGAAAATCATGCTGGTCCAGTCACCATGTGGGCGTGTATGTTCCTAACCATCGGTCTCACATCAGTGCACCCGGTAACTGGACCAGCCCGATTTTTGGGCCACAGCACATACACGGCGGGCCCCACCTGATGAACGGTGGAGATGCGGCAATATTGGCGACCGCTGTCGCTATATCATGCATTGCTTTGAGTGTTGGAGTTTCCGGTTGGAGAAAATAAAAGCACCTTCATCATCCCATGTAGAGTTTGACCCACAATAGTTGCATCCAATCACAGCCTTCCAGACATGTCCATGTGTAGTGGGGCCCACACAGCCATCAACACCCCCCACATTTCCTGTAATTTTGTTGCAAATACATCAATTCCCCAAATCCCCTTCAAAAGCAGTTATTTAAGCATTCTCCATCCCTCCTTTTATCAGTAACTAAATGAGAGAGAGAGAGAGGAGAGAGAGAGAGAGAGAGAGAGAGAGAGAGAGAGAGAGAGAGAGAGAGAGAGAGAGAGAGACCAAACAACAGGCAGTTAGTTGGTGGTGCTTCTCTGAAGCTCTCTTTTTGTCCTCTGATCATGCCTTCTGTTCTGCTTTAATAGATGAGGCTGTTTTTTGACAATCTTAACAGGAAAAGATGGCCCACCAGCAATCAGACAATCTCCACCATCTGTCACGAGCCTCTTTATAATGTAAATCACTGTAAATACTTCAAGCATTGCAAATTTCCTTTCATATCGGATCATTTCCCGCTCTTCTTCAATAAAAAATGCTACTGAATTGCGATCCTAACGACCGAGAAGGAACTATGAAGCTGATTGATGATCTTACTTCGAACGCAAACCAAGTCCAAGAACAGGTTTTGGAGGAAATCTTAACGAGAAATGCCGACACTGACTATCTTCGTGCCTTCCTTGGGGGTTGCACAGATAAGGATCTCTTCAAATTGAAAGTACCCATTGTGAATTATGAAGATATCAAGCCTTACATAGAGCAAATAGCCAACGGCGGGCCGTCTCGGATCATTTCGGCCGAACCCATTTCAGAACTCCTCACAAGGTAACCAAAAATGAGAAGTGTTTGATACACATACCATTTTTTTTATTGCGATTTTAATCCAATCTTTTGCTGTTTCTTGTAGCTCCGGGACGTCAGGTGGGCAACCGAAGATGATGCCATCAACTGCAGAGGATTTGAATCGAAAGACTTTCTTATATGATCTTTTAGTACCTGTGATGAACCGGTAATAAATCTTCTTTCTTCACCTGATGAATGTAACAGTACTTTGATTTTTTTTTTTGCCTCTCATTTTTTCGTTCTTTTTTTTTTTTTTTTTTTTCTCGTTCTGTTTTAGATATGTCGATGGCCTGGATCAAGGGAAAGGAATGTATCTCCTGTTTATCAAGCCAGAAATCAGCACTCCTTCTGGCCTAATGGCGCGGCCCGTCCTAACAAGCTACTACAAGAGCAGCAACTTCCGAAACCGTCCATTCAACAAGTTCAACATCTACACTAGCCCCGACGAGACTATCCTGTGCTCAGACAGCAAGCAAAGCATGTATTGCCAATTGCTGTGTGGATTGATCCAACGAGATGAAGTCCTCCGTGTGGGTGCCGTTTTCGCGTCCGCCTTTCTTCGGGCCATCAAGTTCTTGGAGGATCACTGGAAAGAGCTCTGCTCTAACATAAGAGAGGGCCATGTCAGTGATTGGATCACAGACCCAAGTTGCCGGACAGCCGTTGCCGACATCCTCAAACAGCCTAATCCTAAGTTGGCAGATGCGATCGAGTCCGAATGCAGTAAAAGATCGTGGCAAGGGATCATCAAGAGGCTGTGGCGCAGAACAAAGTACGTCGAGGTTATAGTCACAGGGTCCATGGCCCAGTACATCCCCACCCTTGATTTCTATGGTGGGGGACTGCCCCTTGTGTCCACCATGTATGCATCGTCGGAGTGTTATTTTGGGATCAATCTCAAGCCGTTGAGCAAACCATCTGAAGTATGTTACACGCTGCTCCCGAACATGGCCTACTTTGAATTCCTCCCCGTCGAGAAAAACCAACATAGCTTATGCAATGGCGTCTCGGATTCCAGTGGATTGAAACCAGACCATCCACAGCATAAGCCACAGCAATGGGAGGAAGTGGTGGACCTGGTCGATGTGAAGATCGGTCACTATTACGAGCTCATCGTCACAACTTTCACAGGTGAAAATTTCATTCCACATCTGTCATTTGCATTGCCATTGAAACTTGAAAATTCAATCATGGAATCTAATCACCCGCTCCCGAATTCGAATCAATTTACATATTACTCTATATTCACCTTGAATCAACGAAATCTGACCCACATTGCCATCACGGGAACAGTCACCGGAATCTGACCTGCAAACTTATCTACATTTTGTTTTTTTTCTAGGGGATTGATATCTGACCCAATCCGCATTATAATTTATATTGATCTGAGAGCACTGGAGCATTTCTCTTCTTTAAACACCCAAAAAATGACTTTCACCATCTTATGCATGGAAGCATGTACTGCAGTGAATCCTAGTATTCTCACTCCAAGCAACTGGGGCCATATTGGTGATCCAGACCGTTGGTCTAATGGAAAGTAATCTTATTGGCAATACCCAGAAAATTTTTTCAGATCTCTGCCATATTCTTTTCTTGATGATCTATTTTTATGCCATTGATGAGAAGACGTATAAATACCCGAATAAGAGAAACTTTCAGGGCATCCCCCATCCATAGTGGGGTCCATCAGACCAACGGTTTAGATCACCAAACCGTGGGACTAGTTGGACTGGGGTACATCAGGAGACTATACCTATCAACCAATTTTGGTAATAACTGCTGTCTGTAGACCTATTGACCAACTCTACTATTTAGATGTAAGTGAATGAAAACCCAGTTCAGCTGTCTGTTTTGTTTGTGGGCCATCCACAAGATTATAGAACTGTTTCTAACATTGTCACCCCACCTGATGAATGGCCTAGATTCATTCATCCACTTATATCATCTTACCCAATTCACATAAATTATTTGTACCTATCAGTGAATAGAATCAAACCCAAAAAATGCATCTAAAACAAGAACAAAGTTGTCTGTTTTGTTTGTGGGCCATCCACAAAATTATAGAACTGTTTCTAGCATTGTCACCCCACCTGATGAATGGCCTAGATTCATTCATCGACTTATATCATCTTACTCAATTCATATAAATTACTTGTACCTGTCAGTGAATAGAATCAAGCCCCAAAAATGCATTTAAAACAAGAACAAAGTGTTTTTAATCATCTTTGATAATTAGATCTAACCATTGAAATGTAGTGGTCCACCCTTCACTGAATAGAACATGGGATAATCCTTTGTTTTTCCGCTGTTTCAGGCCTCTACAGATACAGAGTTGGGGACATTCTCATGGTGACTGGCTTCCACAACAAGGCGCCGCAATTCAAGTTCGTGCACCGACGCAACGTCATCCTAAGCATCGACGCCGATAAGACCAACGAAGAGGATCTCCTAGGTGCGGTCACGAGAGCAAAAACCCTCTTGGAGCCGCTCGATTGCCTGATGACTGAGTACACAAGCTATGCAGACACTTCATCGATACCGGGCCATTACGTGCTGTTCTGGGAGCTGAAGATGCGAGGGGGGAGCGATCTATCGGAGCTTGATTCTACGATAATGGAAAAATGTTGCGAAACGATAGAAGAATCGTTAGACTCGGTTTACAGGAGATTAAGGACCCATGATCATTCGATCGGGCCGTTGGAGATTCGGGTCGTTAAACATGGAACATTCGATGCATTGATGGATTATTGTGTGTCCCAGGGATCGTCTGTTAATCAGTATAAGACGCCGAGGTGCATCAAATCAAAGGGGGCATTGGAGATTTTGGAAATGAGAGTGGTGAGGAGGTTTTTTAGTAGGAAGGCACCAGTGTGGGACCCTTATATGATAGATGGTTGTTAGATGTACGTGCATGGATGGATGGATGGATGGATGGTTTTGCATGGTTTGTTTATTTTTGAAGGATTTTTACGTATGGGCTTGTTGGGGTGGTGGGGTGTTTGGATTTTCAAATTGTAAAAGCTCTCTCTCTCTCTCTCTCTCTCTCTCTCTCTCTGTTTTGGTTATGTACTCTGAATTCTAATGAATATGCAAGATTTTGTTTCCTTCCATCTGTGTAATTTCAAAGAGAAATAGTCCAGTGCTATTGGAGAACTTTAAATTATAGTGCTCCTAATTGCATCAGTTTGATTGGACGGTCCAATCGATCGATCTGAACGGTCCATTAATTCCAAAATACTTTTGATTGGCTACCAAGAAAAAATTGCACTGATAGGATGATCCGATACATCCTTGATTTGACCTTAGTTTATGTAGCCATCCCTTTCCAAGCCATGGATGGGATGGTTATGATAGCCTAAAAGAAGTGGTTCTTAAGAGTCATAAGCAATCCATTGCTTATCTGTTACAAATAGAAGGATCAGATTGTTGATTGAACTTGCTTTGTGTAAACGATCCTGGCCGTCCATCTTAAAGGCCATTGATCAATGGTTTATATTTTTCAAACCAGCGTGATGTTTACTTGGTTGCCCATGAATGTGCGTTGGGCCTAACGAGCTTTCCTTCCCACTAATTTGCAATTTGTGTGGAACATCCCAGCCGTACAAAACGTGGGCTGCCGTAAAGATCAAGGGTGAAAATAGGGTGATCGATTCATCAGGTGGGCAACACTTTCGAAATCAATGGATATTGGATCATCTGATTCAATGTTACAGGTCTGCCCCGCAAGTGGATAAGTTCTATTTTTCACCCGGGTGATTTTATGGTGCGTCCCACCTTTTGCACGGCTAGGATGTTACGCACAAATGACAATTTAACGAGAAAGAAAGCAATGCTCGTGAAAGTTTACTTATACCATAGTTTCTTACTTTTGAGGTAGAGGGTTAATCACCCATGTCTGAATTGTTGTGCAGATGCCTTGAATTCTGCACAAAATCCAACCCATTTATACGATGAGGATTGTTGTGCAGATGCCTTGAATTCCTATCTAGAGTAAGAAACAGGATATCGTCTGTCTGACCGACAACACGGAGATTTTTAGTTAAGAGATGTCAAAAGAGAAAAGGCTTTGTCGGTCTGCCCAACAATTGCAATTTCATTTCACGGTTTTGCAAAAATCAGAGTATTTAAGCTAAATTGCAATTCGGATTTGGTAACATGAGTATTTTCTCTCTAATGAGTAAATGTTCTGCAGGGTGAGGAGGTTCTCTACCCATGTAACGACTTGGAAATAGATCTTTTCGAAGTGTTATAATTTTCTTAGGTATGCATCGCAATGAGAAATCAAATGATTCTTTAATCAAATAAGGCGAGTGGTGTAAACTTTAAAGCTTTTGATTATAATCAAAATTTCCGTCACGATTTTATACCGCAAGCATTTTTTATGTAAAATTATTGTGTTTTGTGTTTATTGTTTGATTGTTTTGCTTATTCCAACTGTTTTAATTATTCTATTTTCATTTAATGTACGTAGGCAAATCACATGTATTATTAAAATACGATAGTCTTAGATTTAAATTTCTAATGCCTAAAGTGTTATAATAGCTATATCCGGAAATCCCTGAGATCGGGCTATGCATAGGGCATGGAGATCAAGGGTTCGGATGGCTTACCTAACTGAGACGACATAGATGGATAATCAAAACACCAGAGAAAATAAAGCTAAAATCTTCCTCTCCTTCACACCCTTTCTGCAAAACAGTAGATGAGACTCAAATTTCTGCCGTGGTGTAGGATCAGGGACCCGGCTCTCTCTTATATAGAATCTGTGGAGATGAGAGTTTGAAACCCATCACAACTCTCTCTCCCACTGCTCCACATTGTTGAATCCTAGTTCAACTCAACCAGCTCTACGTATCAGGCTATAACACTCCAGCCCTTACGCACCTCTGCACAGATATATTGCGCGGATCACATTGCAGTGGGGCCCATTGGTTTATCCAATCACACATCCAACCTACAAGACAATCTAGACCGTTTGATTAATAAGCCCACCTTATAAAGTTCTTATATTCTCCCACTTGGGCCGCATTGAGCAACGTCAATGATTATCATGTAGAAATAGTTTTGAAAACAAGTTTTGATTTTTAAGAAAACATTCAAATGGTTAATCAATGAAATTGTTGGATAATATGTATAGTGCTATTCAATCTGGTCCATCAAGACTATCAGTATCGAATCGCGGTTGTTATCACAACATTTAATTTAGGCGAAGTGAAGCTAAACACGGTCACAAGTATTTTCAATCTTAATGATATAGAACTAGGAAATGTGGTATAAGGATTACACACTTAATGTGATGATGTATGTCTATCCTTAAGAGGTCTTGAAGCTTTTACATGTCTCCAACGAGACATGACCGTAGTTCTACTTACTCAAAATTTTGCGCATATATATAGAGAAGTAGAAATAAATCTTTATATCAAAATCATCAAAACTGTATAAAATAGGATCTCTAAATGTTTGTGAAAATCAAAGTACGCTCAACTCCCACTAACTGAAACATCTGTGGGATCAATGATTCCCATGGATGTCACATGTTCCTGAAATGACGTGATAAGGAGCCCTTTAGTGAGCGGATCTGCAATCATCTACTTAGTGCTGATGAATTCCACGGACACTTGATGATTCTGAAATCTTTCCTTTACAATAAGATGTTTAATGTCGAGATGCCTCGACTTTAATGAATGCTTGTTGTTACTAGAGAAAGAAATAGCAGCTGAATTATCGCAAAATATTCTCAATGGTTTCGGGACATGCTCCAATACTCGCAAACCTGAGAAGAAACTCTGTAACTATAATGCCTGATTAGATGCCTCATGACAAGCAATGAATTCAGCTTCTATGGTGGACGAGGCTATGGTAGACTGTTTCACACTTTTCCAAGACACAACTCCTCCAATTATCATAAAGATGTATCCTGAGGTTGACTTCTTAGTGTCAACGCAACCAGCAAAATCTGCGTCTGAGTATCCAATCAATTACAATTGATCAGATCTTCTGTATGTGAGTCCGAAGTCTTTTGTTCTTTATAGATATCGTAATACTTTCTTTACATCTATCCAATGTTGCATTTCTGGATTAGATAGGTATCTCCCTAATATTCCAACAATTAAGGCAATGTCCGGTCACGTACAAACTTGAGCATACATGATGCTCCTTACTATTGATGCGTACGGAAACTCTTTCATTCGATTATTTTCTAAATCATTTTTTGGACACTAAAATAGGTCAAATTTGTCGCCTTTCACAATGGGCGACTGTCCGGAAGCACAATTTTGCATGCCATACATTTCGAGTACCCTAGTAATATAGGCCATCTGTGACAGGCTGAGCAATCTAAGTGATCTGTCACGGCGAATCTCAATGTCGATGAAGTAAGAAGCTTCATCAAGATCTTTCATTTCAAATATTTGAGATAAGAATTTCTTAGTGTCGCTCAAGATCCTGATATCACTGCTAGCCAACAAAATGTCATCAACATACAAAATCATCATAACGAACTTACTTCCACTGATTTTAATGTAGATACATTCATCTGCAGTGTTTTCTACAAAACCATATGAGGAAATTACTTCATGAAACTTTAGGTACCACTATCGCGATGCCTGTTTCAACTCATAGATGAATTTCTTTAGTTTTGCAAACCAAATGTTCTGAGTCATTAGCTATAAAACCTTCGGGTTGTAACATGTATACATTCTCATTCAGATCCCTATTAAAAAATGCAGTCTTTATATCCATCTGATGTAACTCTAAGTCCATATGAGCTACAAGATCCATTATAATTCTAAATGAGTCTTTCTTAGATATCGGTGAGAAAGTCTCCTTAAAGTCAATGCCCTCACATTGGTTAAAACCCTTGACAATAAGTCTGACTTTATATCTTTTGACATTACCCTGGGAGTCCCGCTTGGTTTTAAATATCCATTTACAATCAATCGGCCTTATTTTTGTGGGTAACTCAACAAGATCTCATACTTTATTGTCCCTCATGGAATTTAACTCATCTTTCATGGCATCGAACCAACGAGAAGAATCAACACTTTTTTTTTACTTGTGTAAAGGACTCGGGATCCTTTTCCACCCTTATGTCAAAATCGTGCTCCTGTAAGTATACGATGTAATCGTCTCGATTTACAAGCCTTCTCTCTCTTTTAGATCTTCTCAATGGTTCATCTTGTTGGGTGTGATTTTGATTTTCCTCATCAGTGGTTTGTAAATGAGGTTCTACATGGTGATCTGCAGTGACTACAGGATCAACTGCATCATTAATATCCACGTGATCTTGAGTGACTACGACTGGAGTCATAGTCCTTTGTTCCTCAAATACAAAATTTCTAATGTTCGTGCTCCTACTATTTTAAGTGTCCTCAATAAATTTGGCATTCCCAGTCTCAACAATCCTGATAAAGTGGGAAGGACAACAGAATCGATAGCCATTTGATCTTTCTGGATATCCAAATGAATAAACAACTTATAGTTTTAGGATCGAGCTTCTTTTTCATGCAAGTTATAAATTTTGGCTTCAGTAGGACAAACTCAAACATGTAGATATCGGAGACTTGGTTTTCTCTCATTCCACAACTCAAAAAAGGTTTTGCTTACTGCTTTGCTGAGGACCCTATTAAGTATATGAAATGCGGTTTTGATCACATCACCCCACAAAGATTCTGGCAATGTCAAATTGCTAACCATGCTTCGCGTCATATCCATAAGGGTGCGATTGCGTCTTTCAGCCACACCATTTTACTCTAGAGTACTAGGCATAGTGTACTGGGCGACAATGCCACAATCCTGTAGATATCTGGCGAATGGCCGCGACCTGATTCGTCATATCTGTCATAGTATTCACCACCACGGTCAGATCTAATAACTTTAATCTTTATATCGAGTTGATTTTCAATTTCGGCCTTATAGATTTTAAAAGCATACAGGGCATCTGATTTCTCATTGATAAGGTAGAGGTACCCGAAACGAGAGTAGTCATGTATAAAGGTAATAAATATTTGTGTCCACTCCATGAAACCGTAAGGAATGGTCCACAAATGTTTGTATGTATCACCTTTAAGAGACCTACACTTCTTATTGCACTTTTCTTTCTAGTTCTGGTCTGTTTCCTTTTTATGCAATCAATGCACACTTTATAGTCGGAGAAGTCTAGAGAATGTAGAATTCTTTCTCGCACAAGTCTGTCCAATCTCTCAAGAGATATATGACATAGACGCCTGTGCCACAACATGGAGGAATTCTCATAGTCTGTCCTTCGCTTGGATCCTACTTTATTTCCATGCAAGGCATTAACATTATAGACGTGAGAGACAATCAAGTCTAACTGGTATAAGTTGTTCACTATAGAGCCGGTTCCAACTTTAATTGAATTAAAGTAAATACTAAGGCTTTTATTTACAAATTGAAATGAATATCCCAACTTATCCAAACAGGAAATTGAAACTAAATTGCGTCTTATAGACAGCACACAAAATGCATCTACTAAATCTAAAAAATAACCAGACTCTAACTTAAGCCTATAGATTCCAATTGCCTATACATCTACCTTGACATCATTGCCTACGTATACTGAGTGCTCTGAATCAGTTGGTGGCCTGACCTGTAGTAATTCCTGCATAAAAGTACATATGTGAATAGTGGTTCCTAAATCTATCCACCACGAATCCACTGACACATCGGTTAAATTAGATTCAAAACAGACAAGAACAGAATTATTACCTTTCTTTATGAGTCATTTCTTATACTTTTCGCATTCTTTCTTTTGATGGCCCGCCTTTTTGCAAAAGAAACAACCATTGCCTTTAGCTCGTTTGCAGTTCGATCCTTTTCCTGATTGATTCTCATGGTTTCTCGATGGAGGACCAGAAGATCTATTATTAGAACCTTGGTTTCTTTTCCTTTTACCTTTATAACCTTGCCCATGCCCGTGTCCTGAGGTCACCATATTAACATTTTGAACTTTGACCAACTGCCTGATCCAGTCTTTTCTTGGATGCACTGAGTGATCAGTTCATCCAATGTCCACATGTCCTTCAGAGTGTTATAGTTTACCATGAACATATCGTATTGAGGAGGCAAGTTATTCATGATCAAATGAATCAATTGGTCATCAGTAAATACGAGGTCTAGAGAGCGGATCTTAGACACGACTTCGATCTACTCTATAATGTATTCCTGTATATTTCCTTTTCCGTCATAGGATGAGCGAGTTAATTTGTTCAAAAGAATGCCCACTTCAGATTTATCAGATTTCTTGAATTGTTTTCCCATTTCTGTCAGGAAAGCTTTCACCTTATTTACTTTAAGCATGACACCTTTCATGGACTCGAAAATTGAATACTCTATGACTTTTAGGCATGCATCATTTGATCTAAACCATGCCTCACATTGATTATAGTCTGCTTCAGTGGCATCATCGGATGGTTTTGGCAGTTCTGGTGTTATTATGGCAAGATCTAATTGTACGCAGCCCAAAACAACTTCAATGGAGTCCTTCCATTAAGCATAATTAGATCCATTTAGGGCAGGGACTGATGCGTATTAGTTGGATTTGAGACTAAAATAGAAGAGATACATATATACTCACATTAGTTCATTATTTCATAAAGCAATTTTGTAACGCCCCGAAAATCGAGGGTCGAGCAAAGCTCAACTCCCGAGATCTGTCACATCACTTATGCAACATAAATAATGATGATTAAATGTTGTCCGTATTAGTGCATTAAACATGAATGAGATTACACTAAATCAGCATATCATACTCAAGAGATGATTAAATTAAGCGAGCGGAAGACTGTGATAGATATATAAAGTATACAGGTGGTTATAATCCCCCAGAGTATGATCATGTCACTAGGCTGAATAAATACATGTTTGTTCCAAAATATACAAAATAACAAAGTGTAATGTCCAACTAATTCGTATCCCTATAATCCTGTCGAACAGTACATGGTCTACATAGACCCGCCTGATAGCTGCATATAGAAGAACTCATCCTCATGTCGTAGAAGTCAGGCTCCGCTTCGTAAGCCTCGCCATCATCTGCAGCTAAAACAGAGTCTGGTTGGTGTTTTAAAACACCGTCCCAGAGTGGGAGTGAGTGATCAACTCAGTGAAGCTATAAGGCAAAGGTTAACATGTTATCAATTCAGTCAAGCAGTAATGATAAAGCAGTACAATAATCATGTCCTAAGTACTCTTGTTAATGCAGGAATGATATGCTATAATGATGCGTGCCCTCTCTTGCACTCCCTCAGCGACATCATCTTACGATTGTGCATGGCAAACTCCCTAAACGTGCGCTTCCTCGCCAAAGCACATGCAATGCGGTGCATGATCGTGTTAGCTAAGTAATTTATTAGGCATATTCATACAGCAGATTCGAAAAACTAAGGTACCTCCCTTTATGTCACTTATTTAAACAATGATTCATCTAGGGTTGTCAATCCTAGTTAATCACATACGATAGGCAAGTTATAGGGCAACATCACCCCTTGATTTAATAGCAGTGGATAGGCAAGTTCACGAGTTTACACTTGAGGTCACTACGGGAGGCTCATCACCGTCCGTGTAGGCCTATTTTATACTCGAGGTCACTATGAGAGGCTCGTCACCTGATCATAGGCCAACAACTCGAATATAGTGTCCTATACCACCGTATTCGGCCCACAAGTTTGGGTTGCTCACTGGTCACTACGAGAGGCTCGTCACCCCAGCGTAGGCCGACAACTCGACCATGGTGTCCCATACCACCATGCCCGGCTCATGAGTCTTAGCGGATTGTAGTACTAAGGTTAAACGGGCTTTTCATTGGTAAGTGGTACCTTAGATTCAAGTAGTAGCGTCCATACATGGTAAACACACATTAGGACAATCGGGTTATTTGACAAGTTCTATTCGTACGAGCGTACGGTAAATTAATCGACATGGAGCGCATACGCACTCCTCATGGCCTAACCACTGCCGATAATCACCGTGCGACTCGAATTCCTCGAACGTATCTATTGTGGCGAAACTAGTTCGGCCACTTGATCGGAAACCGTTACCGATTGCCTGGACTACGTATTAGTCCCAATCATACTCAAATATAATAGGCATTCATATGCGATAGTCAAAACAACATCTAACAACCAATTTAAATATAAATCTCATTCGAACATTTTAGCAAACACATAGTGAACATATTATCATACATATGTATTTCATACACAAATCATGTAGTTAAATTTAAATTACATGAAGGAATCATTCATATAGCCAAGGTAGTTGAGAATCTTATCTCAACACCCTTATTAAATGCATTTCATTAACAATTACTCATTCAAACATTTTATCAAACACTTAGACTACACATTTCAACGTACATGAAATAATTTAGTTAAAACATATATTAGGGCAAATCCTTTCACAAAGGAGTTGTCATACATACAACAGTCACGTATCTTAGATTAATAGTCATGGCAAACACCAGTCATGATTTCACTTTCATTCAAACATTTCAACTAACATATGGAATGCATTATATTTCAACATAGTTCATATATGTGTAATACATGAAAAACATCGTATCTAAGTACATGTGGCAGCAATCAAGTCAGTCATAAATCATTAACTAACATTGAGAGCCTTGAAAACTATAACCTAAACATTTATAGTCCGCACCTTTCGTCGGTACACTTATTACGAACTCGGTTTGTACATCACGTCTTTGTCTACAGCACAACGGCTACATGAACATTGAAATAGGTTAACTATTTCATCGATTTCTCTATTTAGATTCCTAAAACAGATTAGGGTTAGGATTTTTTACCCAAAAATGAAGTTGGATTCAATGGTGTAGCGACATGGGAGAGATGATTCGATACGTGGAGTGGTGGGAGTGAATCCCAGCAACGATCTCCTAATCTCTCACTCTTCTCCTCACTCTTTTCTCCTCTTTTCTCTCCTAGGGTTAGAGAAAATTCGTATGGAATGAGAGAGGGGTGGGTTTAGGGCATTATATAGGCCCAGAAGTGATGTCAATGGCCCCAGGGCCATGGTATACTTAGGTTATAGCCAAAAGGCGTTTGTTTCTGGCCAACGGAGCTCATCTGGAGGTCCATTGCTTGCATACGGTCTTAAGAAAGTTCTCTGGCAATGGATCTATGCCAGGTTAAGGTTTTGGTCCGATCGGATTAGTGGATCGATCGTGGAGGATCCGTTTTAGTTCAACGGTCATCGTCACTCGATCAGGGCCACAAGTATACCAATGGGTGCAAGGAAATTTTTCTGATCCAAGGGTGTAATTGGGTCAGAATCTGATGGTCTGAAACCTTAAATTTGGCCAGCAAGCGAACGACCCAATTCGCTCAAGTTTGAGTTCATTTTCTAAAGATATTCGCGTTCCTCACACATTTTGCTCCGGGCTTAAGTTGTGTGTTTCTAGATACTATTTAGACTCGATTCCCGCGATAGTTGTCAAGCCCAGTAAGGTGGTCGTAACTTTATAGTTTTGCGGTCATCGGACTTTCGACGCGCGGTTCAGGTCCGATACGGAGTTTCAATGTGCTCCTGGGAACAACTGGGTTCTGAGACTAATCCTAGGTTTTTAAGTAATATTGGGTTAGTGATTCTAATGGTTTTGGGTATTGTAGTTCGTATAAAAAGTGGTTCGAGCTAATTCTCTGATTTATTTAGTTTAGTACTTAATTAATTTTCGCCTAATTTCCACAGAATTCGATCCTTAGTGATTTCTGCCTGAGGTGATACTCAGGTCTTTGTCCGGATTTTTCTGAGACGTTACAAATTTCGCGAATGTAAACAAATATCGGGCAAAGATAATTAATTCAGTTGCTAAGGGAGGCATCAATTGAATTATCTAGGTAGTTGATGGGCCTAACCATCATATCCTGGAGAGAATCGATTACATCATCATCATTCCTCCTGTGGGAAGTAATGATAATATGTCATTGATTCTCCTGAACATGAAGCTAAGTGATGTTAATTATGTAAATCTGAGACACTCATCACTTGTGGGTGAGATGAGTCTTTCAGCTTTACATCACTAGCACCATCTACTTCACCCGTTCATGTGACTGCCAAACGGTAAACGTCTGTATTTTCATTACCGTACGCATGAAAATGTGAACGCAACTGTATGCAATCCTCCTTATCCTAATGACACAAGTTTGTGCTTGTAAAATTTTCATCGATTGAGGTCACTATGGTGGCTAACACAACCGAATCCAATTCTACGAGTATAGACTTAGGATCGCGATTATAATCCTACCCTTAACAGATTATATCTGGATTAGTCCGATACGGCCCACAAGATGGTCAGTATTGACCATTGTAAAATAGATGAACTTCAGAGAGAAACTGTCAGATATGTTTCGCTTTCTATGAGCCAATGGTCTACATAAGACCTTTAAGGATGGGTAATGGGCCTACTGTTGGGCCGAGTCCAGACTCTATATTATCTGGTCATTATTAATGAGTATAATAAGTCTAGTCTATAGTACTCACACAATGGATGAATGGTATGGAACGATCCACAAAATTAGATGCTTAAATCCTGACATTTGTGTCCATTAGATAATGGACATGTTAGATCTGATACTTGATGATAGTTCCTTACCCTAATATTTGTCCATCGGGAGAATGTTTCTAGATTACACACTCATTTTAATCTAAATTAACGACTCAGATCTGGTTAACAGATCCAAAATAGGCTCCTAAAGGAAAGCCCAGATCTGGAAAACACATTTCAAAGTTTAGGAATGTGAATGAGTAGATTGGTGGGGCCAGAATGAAATCAGGGCTGACCACCAAACAGCGATCCAGATCGCAGGCCATTATACGAGTCTACAAATCCCGTGCTCATTGTGGGTTCAGATAGTAGACTCGAATGCATATAATCGGGTCCGTGGATAACCCGTTAGAACAAGTAACCTCTGATGAAACGCAATCGGATAAAATCGATATTTTCTCCATTGCTAGAGACCATGGCCGAATCGGGAGTTCTCATCGCTGGCATCCTTCTTGAATCCGAAACAGGTGGTTTCTTCCTCATGGCTGAGTGAAGAAGCATACACCTACAACCACGACAATGGCTGTCGCGACTGAAGATGAAGAGGATGTGCGCAACGAGGGTTATTTGGCCATGTGTGGAGGTAGATAAATGGATTAGGCGGAATCAAAGATTATACACAATGCCGATGGTGGACAGAGCATCCATGGCTGCCTCCATCGACAACATAGGTAATTAGGGTATATAAATCCCCAATTTGGGATTATCGGATTCGAATCTGAGCTCTGAAATCTGAGATCCGAAATCCGAAAAACGGAATCCCCAATAGCTGATTTGAGATTGAAATCCCTAATGACTGATGTTGGGATTAACATCCCTAATTACCTGATTTGGGGATTTGAATCCGAAATCCCTAATTACCATCTGGATTTGGGGATTCGAATTCAAAAATCCCTAATTTATGACTGGATCAGGAGTTTGAATTCAAAATCCCTAATTATTAACTGCATCTGGATTCAGGGAGTCGAAAATCCCTGATTGTCTAATTCCGGATCTCAACCACCAATAGCTGTATGAGAATAAAATTCCCAATTTGTGATTTGGGAATCAGAAATCCCTAACTGCTGTATTTGGGGATTCGAATTCCTGATTTTATAAATTGGGAATTTGGAATCCCTAATTACTGAATTGATCTTCATACTTGATGCACAAATGGCTCTGATACCAACTGTTATAATAGCTATATGCGGAAATCCCTGAGATCGGGCTATGCATATGGCATGGAGATCAAGGGTTCGGATGGCTTACCTAACTAAGACACCATAGATGGATAATCAGAACACCAGAGAAAATAAAGCTAGAATCTTCCTCTCCTTCACACCCTTTCTGTAAAACAGTAGATGAGACTCGAATTTCTGCCATGCTGTAGGATCGGGGACCCAGTTCTCTCTTATATAGAATCTGTAGAGATGAGAGTTTGAAATCCATCCACTGCTCGACATTGTTGAATCCTAGTTCAACTCAACCAGCTCTGCATATCAGGCTATAGCACTCCACCCTTTACGCACCTCTGCACAGATATATTGCGCGGATCATATTGCAATGGGGCCCACTGGTTTACCCAATCACACAGTCCAACCTATAGGGCAATCCAGACCGTTTGATCAATAAGGCCCACCTTATAGAGTTCTTACATAGAGTTGATCCAAATTTATTGTAGGCTTGAAATTACATCAAAATAGTGTGAGAGACGAGCTGGTTAACTCCAATAGAACCCCACTTTCAAAATTGTCCAACAAAAAATTAAGCTAATCCACTCATCAAACAGGCCACACCATCAAAATCAAAGGAAAGCCAATGGTTCATCTCAACCTCCAGGTGCAGCCCACTCATGAATGAATTGGCCTGGTTAAGAAATCTTCATTGTTCGGATGTCAGTTGGCAGGGCTAATCAGAGACAGATGGTCCAGTAGTGGGCGCTGTAGGGCCACCATAATATATGCGTTATATCGAAGCTGTGCATCCATTAAAAGATTATTTTAGTTCATGAGCCTAAAAAGGAGTCGGATCCAAGGTTCGTGTGGACCACACCACATGAAGCAGTAGTGACAATGACTCTCACAGTTGAAACCTTTCTAGAGCCTAGGGCCATGTTTATTTACCATCCAACCTATTTCTAAGGTAGCATGGACCTGAACGAAGGTAAAATACTAATATAAGCTTGATCCAAAACCTCCCAATGCCTCTGAGAGTTTTTAAACGGTAGGAATTCAATCCCCACTGTTTCTTGTGGTGTGGTATACTTGAGCATTTGATCTGCCTCATTTTTTAGCTCATCACCGAAAACGATTTTTCAAAATGGATGGACAGTGGGGATAAAACTCATACATCAGTGGGCCCCACAGTGCACCTGACAGGACTGTCCTTCCCTTAGTGCAGTACCCAATCCCCGCCCGTTAATGGGAGAGTGGGGCTACATGACCAGTTTACATACATCCCTCTATTCGAGTTTTCAATTGGTACTAGCAAAGCCCATTAATCAGTGATCCAAACGGTTGATATTATGGGCCCACAGTAAATTACCCATGTACCAAAAATCTCCAGGAAAAATCCTAAACCGAAGGGGATTGAGTGGTGACCTTAACACCACCAATATCCATGGTAATCGTTCTCCATGGGCCACCATGATATATATGTTTCATCCACGCCATCCATCTATTTTTCCAGCTCACTTTAGGCCATTATCCCAAAATTGAAGCATATACAAAGATCAAACGGACTACACCACATGAAACAGTCAGCATTCAACACATACCGTTGAAAACTTCTTTAGGACCAAAGAAGTTTTGGATCAAACTGATATATGTTTTTTCCCTTGTTCAGGTCTGTATGACCTTGTGTATGGGTTGAATGGCAAATAAGCATCATAGTATAGCTTAAGAAAAACATCATCATAGTTAGCCTTGAAAAGTTTTCAACGGTGGATGTCATTATCTCACTTTTTCCTTTGGTGCGGTGTACTTAACTTTGGATATGCTTCAATTTTTGTCTCATGACTTAAAATGTGCGGGAAAAGCAGATGATGGGTCACAGCGCCTCTTACCCCAACTTGCACTTGGCAGCAGCTCCTTGGGGCCCACTGTGTTATATAGGTTTTATCCACGCCGTTCATCTATTTTTTCAGATCATTTTAGGATGTGAATCCAAAAATGAAATAGATCAAAGGCTCAATTGGACCACACAGTGGGGATTGAACGCACACCATTAAAAACTTCTGGGCCACAAAAGTTTTGTATCAATTTTACATTTGTGTTTTCCCTTCATCCAAACTTGTGTGACATTACGAACGGTTTGGATGGCAAATAAACATCACGGTGGGCCCTGTAAATTCTTCAATGGTGACCATCATCATCACTGCAGCTTCCAGTGGTGTGGTCCACTTGACCCTTGGATCTTCCTCAATTTTAATCTTATAAACTAAAATAATCTTAAAAACTAGATGAACGGTGTTGATAAACTCCATAGATCAAGATGGGCAGCACAGACCCCTTGCCTGTACCAAATCCATCCATCCCGTGGTAGGACACAATCCACTTCCCTCCTTAAAGGGGAACCGTAAAAAGTAAAACACGACCGTTGTGATTTCTGTCAATTCAAATTTCCTTTTCAAGGGACAACATCTGAGCCGTCCTACTTTCCTGTCTATGTTTGGCCATTTTAGGCCACCTAATCTAATCTTTCGGTGACATAATCTAAACAACCTTAGTTTCATTTCTTTTTAATTATGATGCTGACTTTTCAAACGTCCACATCCCATTGTTGCATGATAATCCAGACGTCCAATTTGCTGACCCAGCTTTAGATAGACCATGGCCCAAAAATTGCTGCTGAAAGTAATATTAAGTATCTGATATGTCCCTTTGAATTTGGACCGCTAATTATTTTACTTCTTACCATTCATTTCATAGCCATCTTTTGGACTGATGTGATTGCTTGATCATTATAATTTTACATATATGGTCCATCCACAAATTACATGGTGTGGGTACCAATACATAAGTGACACGTGTCAGAGGATAAGTCATGCAGGACTAATTTGAGGAGTCCAGCTCACTGATGAATAAAATAGGGAGAAATGCTCCTGTGGTCTCGGAGGACTGTAAGTTATAGTGCTCCTAGTTGCATTGGTATACTTTGATGGTCCAATGGATCGATCTGAACCGTCTGTTAAGTCCATAACACATTTCATGAGCTACCATAGACAAAAATAACACTGATCTTATGGTTTCTAATATCCGTCCCTTTTCTAAGTCATGGATGGGTTGGCTATGATTGCCTAACAAAAGTGATTCTTTGGAATCATAAGCAATCCATGATTGGCCCTAACAAATAGACGCGTAAAATTGTAGATCGAACCTTATATTTTAGTGAACAATCTTGACCGTCTATAATAAAGTCCATCGATCAAATGGTTAATATTTGTCGAAACAATGTGATATTTAAATGGTTGCCCATAAAATGTGTACTGGACATAATCAACAGTCTAGATCAATGAATTGGACCATCTAATTGCCTAAATACAACTTACAGTACTCTAAGAGCACTACAGCATCTCTAAAAAAATAATAGTTAAACAATAAAACCCCATCTAATCTATAAAGCAGTCTTCCACTTAATATTGAAAATTTGATATTATTAGCCTTATTTTGGTTTTTTTTGTGGTGGTGTAAGTCTCATGTCACATCCATGATACCTTTATGTACACATCCAACACCAAAGTCTAGCTAAACTTAGTATAACAATACAAATTCTACTGCATTAATTAAAGCTTATCATTGCTAATATGTATTTTCTTGAAATGTTGTACAATTTAATCATTCATAAAGATCTCAAGTCATGTCAAGAGCACGAAAATATGTTCATATGAATAATGATAAGTCCTTTAGACTTGAAACATAGCATGTGAACCTTTCTTTTCAATGTGGGACTTGGACTAGCGTAACAGAAGAAATGTGGGCATAAAGATAAAAACTGTCTATGGAAGCATTAGATCTATACAATCTGGCTATAATGATATTTATCAAATTAAGGAGGATTTTCTTAAATTTTAATTATTTTTTAAGGGCATTCTTGATTAAGAATTTCACTGAGTTTGTTGCTGAGTCAACTCAGCACTTTCAGGTTAAACTGCAAGTGGTTCAATCCCACGTACAGTGAGTGCACCGCTGGGACTGGGTCATAGCCGTTATATTCTGAAGGTCGATTGCTCTAGAAACCTGTTGAACTTGGGATGCTGTTCAAGGGGAGCATTTCAAGCCGAGTGACTCACGTCACGCCTTGACTCAATTCAATAGTCCTCTTTCTCAAGTTTTATTTTCTTTTTTGGTTCTCAATTTTTAATAGTCTATTTAATTCAACCAAATATTCCAACAATCTTGAAATCGAATTTGTTGAATTAAATACACTATGGTTACCGTAACAATAAATACTTCTGCCGAGTTAGCCAAAATTAAACCATTCGCTGGATAATACTTTAAACGGTGGAAACAGAAATTAATGTTCACACTAACCACCCTTAAAGTTTCATACATTTTGTCTAAATCATTCACTATAAATCCAACAAATCAAACCGAAGTAGTAGACGAAAATAATTGTAAAAATTATATTTTAAACTATTTGTCCAACGAACTAAATGACGTATATGCTTCTTACGAGTCTGCTAAAAATATATGGACTGCTTTAGAAAAGAAGTACATTTTGAAAGATGCAGGCGCTAAGAAACATGCAATCGCTAATTTTCTTCATTACGAAATGATATATGATAAACCTGTCACAAATCAGATTCATGATTTTCAAAATCTAGTTCATGAACTGTCGTCAGAAGGAATTAAGTTGGATGAAGCGTTTCTATCAGGAGCGCTGATAGAAAAACTACCGCCCTCCTGAAAAGAGTATAAGAATAAAATGAAACATAAAAAGAATGGTGTTTCATTAGAAAATACTATCGTACACATACAAATAGAGGAAGCTAATAGAAACAGAAACCAAAAAGAAAATGGAAATGAGATATATTCAAAGGCGAATCTTGTGGAATCAAGTCGAGAAAACAATAAGAAAAATGGCAAATGTCTTAACTGTGGCAAACCTAGACATTAGGCAAATGAATGTAGACTAAAAAAGAAGAATGCAAACAATCAACTCAAGAAAAAGAAAATTGCTACAACTGTGGAAAGTTTGGGTATCACATTAAAACATGCAAGCTTAAGAAAAATAAAGATAAGCCGCAGGCTAATCTTACAGAAATAGGCAATGAGTCTAACATGGTAGTAGTTATGGTGTCAAAAGTATTTCTTATAAACAACTTGGAGTAAGTGCTAGACACTAGTGTAACTCGGCACGTATGCAAGGATCGTGTGCATGTTTACCTCATACCAAGTATCAGGAGATGATGAACAAGTGTTAATGGGTAACGCTAGAACATCTCCAGTTGTAGGAAAGTGAAAAATACTTCTGAAACTCACTTCTGGAAATACTCTAATGTTGAATGATGTCCTACATCTGCCTGACATTAGAAAAAACTTGGTCTTTGGTTCGCTCTTCAATAAGGCTAGTGTCAAGTTAGTATTTGATTCAGACAAACTTGTGATGACTAAGAATGAAACTTTTATTGGTAATGGATACAGTAGTGATGGTTTATTCATTATAAATGTATCCAATGATAATAATAAGAAGACATCCAGTTCTGATTATATCGTTGAACCCTTTTATCTGTGGTATAGTAGATTAGGTCATGTGAATGTAGTGTCCTTGAAGAAAATGAAAAGATTAAGTTTATTACCTAATATATCTAATGAAGAATTTGATAAATATGAAACATATGTAGAATCAAAATTCATTAGAAAACCCTTTAAATGAATAGAACGTTCCTCTGTTCTATTAGAGTTGATACACAGTGATCTAAGTGATTTTAGAAATCACATGTCTAGAGGTGGTAAAAGATATTACATAACTTTTGTAGATGACTCTAGGTTCACTAGAGTCTATCTGTTAAGGAACAAAAATGAAACTTTAGATGCTTTTTCTAAATATAAAATTGAAGTTGAAAATCAGTTAAATATAAAAATTAAAAGACTTAGAATAGATAAATGAGGTGAATATGAATCTTCTCAATTTAGAGAATTATATAAAAAGAGTGGAATAGTTCACGAAACTACAGCTCTTTATACACCAGAACAGAATGGAATAGCAGAACATAAGAATAGAACTCTAAAGAAGATGATGAATGCTATATTAAACAGTTCAGGCTTACCCTCAAATATGTGAGGAGAAACAATTCTATCTGCTTGTTATATCTTAAATAGGATTCCTTCTAAATCTTCTGAACAAACCCTTTATGAACTTTGGAAGAACCATGTTCCTAGTTATAAATATATTAAAGTGTAAGAGTGTCTTACTAAAGTAAAATTGTCTGAAACTAAGAAAATAAAGTTAGACCCTAAAATGACTGACTGTGTATTTATAAGGTACGTACAAAAAAGTGCAGCTTAAAGGTTTCTAGTTTTAAAGACTAAGGATAATATTCTAAATCCTAATACAATTATAAAAACTAAGGATGCAGAGTTCTTCGAGAACGTATTCCCTATGAAATCTAAATTATAGGAAGAGGAAGTTAATAGATCAGATATCACGTCTACTAGTAAGAGTGTTTGCAAGCAGACAGTAGAAGAGATACAACTAAGAAAAAGTACTAGAGTTAAAAGAGAAACTAACCCAGAAGATGATTTTTTTACCTTCTTAATAAAAGATGACCCTACAACTTATACAAAAGCGAATAACTCTCCAGATACAACCTTTTAAAAGGAAGTAATAAATGATGAGTTGGAATCTATTATATCTAATAACACTTAGGAACTTGTAGACTTACCACCTAGAAACAAACCAATAGGTTGTCAATGGGTGTTTAGAAAGAAACTAAAACCTGATGGAACTATTCATAAATTTAAGGCTAGGCTAGTAGCAAAAGGCTTTAAACGAAAAGAATGAATAGATTATTTTGATACCTATTCCCCTGTAACTAGAATTACAACTATCATGGTCTTAATAGTGATAGCTTCCATATATAAACTGGTGGTACACCAGATAGACGTTAGGACGACTTTCCTAAATGGAGATTTAGAAGAAAAATATATATGGAGTAACCCGAAGGTTATAAGATATCAAGTAAAGAAAATAAAGTGTGTACACTAATTAAATCACTATATGGTCTAAAACAGGCTCCTAAACAATGACATGAAAAATTTGATGGTGTTTTAAAATCAAATGATTATCATATAAATGATGTAGATAGATGTGTTGATGAGGGTCGAATATTGCATATCAGACCCCAGTTATTACCTGATTTTGCGTACTTGATAATGTTTAATGTCATATCTTAATCGTGTTTTTTGTTGCAGGGAGTAATCAGGAGCGTTGACTGAAGAAGAGTATTAAAAGTGTGGATTTGATGGTCCGAAGTCACCAAAGTAAAGGAAGGACTGCAGAGGACCGATATTGAAGAATTTACACGCCAAGGATCAGAGAAAATCAAGCCGTTCACATTAAAGAGGCCTGAAATTGGTGCAAAATGCAAGATCACATGGTTCCCGCCATCCGATTGGCTCGAAACTTCATATATGGGATGAGGGCTATAAATTAACCGTACATCTCAAATTTCAACCCTCGAATCGCTATGAAAATGCCCCAACGGTCAGATCAACCCCTTAATTCATTAAGTGGGGCCCACATGGCATCTGGATATGTCTCAATTTTGGTCCCAACTGTTAAATAGATAAGAGAAAGGAGATGGACGAAACAGATTTTTGATATACACAGTGGACCCCAGCTTGTGTGGCAAGTGCATAGAGCACATGTGCACTAACCGTGCACTGTAACTGCAAAGTCGGTCAAACCTCAGTTGACCGACAGAATTTGAAGAAAAAAATGGAAACATCCGTTTTTGTTACAGCGTCCGCAAATAGGGACTTTCGGTCTTTGTAATGGGCCCCACCCATTGTTCATATATCCAATCCGGACCGTCCATAAGATCCCAAGGAAGCCTCTTATCATCGCCTAGGTGGCGTTATTTCAAATGATAACATATATCGGTTTTTAACCATCCAAACGGCGGATGGATGGCAAGGCAGAAAACCGCGTGGACCACACCGAATCTACCCCAAAACTAGTCAATCCCCACTGATTTTTCGAACAGAATCTAATGTACGGAGGGGATGTTTTAATAGATGTCAAGATGGGACCCACCGAACGTCACAGCGACAGTTGCCGTTTTTGTTGGCTGCATAACGAACGGACTGCATCCGTTTTGCGGAAGTTTGTGGACCCCACCCATCACCCGTACGGCTGATCGAAGCCGTCCACCGTGTAGAGGGCTTCGAGAGCTTCAAAACCATGCTGATACTTTACACCCACGCATGCACACATGTGCGGTACAGAGGCCACAAACGGACTGCCCTACAACGTTCAAAACTGATCTTTTTGTGATTTCTTATCTGGGCCGCGTCAACGGACATTCAAAACTACCCATTTTTGACTGAAATTTTGTCCTGAATCCAATGGATGGGGTGGATCTCTCAGAAAATACTTCTGTGGGGCCCACCGATCACGACAGCGAAAGGGTACGAAAGGTTTCGCACATATTAGGAAATCCGATTTTCCAGGCGATTGTGGGCCACCATCTTTGATCATATGGTAGATCTGAACCGTCCATCATGTAGAGGACCCAAGAAAGTCCTAAAGAAGAGTGTTTTTTTGAAATTTGAGCGAGGAAAGTGCCGTGTTTCGAGACCCCGAACTTAGCTGCGAAAAGGCTTTCTCTGCGCGTGCGACAGCTTTCCAAATCTGATTTTCTCCACTCCAGCAGTTATAAAAAGGGTTTTGGACGTGGGAGAGAAGGGATTCCAGGAGCCAGAGCTGGGGATTGAGAGCTTGTAGAGAAGAAAGAGAGAGAGAGATGTTTTTATGTTTTAAATCCTATTTTTACTTCTTTCTAATTGCTTTCATGAGTTGCTAATTTCTTAGCTAGGGCTGAGATGAAGCCCCTAATTTGAATAACTCTTGTATGTGTTGATATTATCTTAATCTGATTGATTTGTTTCTTTCTCTTGTGTGCTTTCATGAGATTTTCGTACTTCTCTATTCTATGAGCTCAACCAAAGTCTTGATATGGATGTCGTTTGGAATATCATTATAGGTGCTTGTGTCTGACCATGAACAGGTTCCTTGTAGAGAAAGAAACGGGAATCTACATCTCTCCATGCCTGACCATGGATGGAAAGATGTGATCCATATGCTTTAAGGAATTATACATTCTATGTGCCCGACCAAGGATATAGAGTGCGTTTTATTTATTTTGATATCAACCTGAATTAGGGTGAATCAACAGGTAAAACAAGGATTATGATAATTAGGGGTGGATTCGAAAGTCCTAGTCTTCTCTTTGATTGGATTTTACTCATTGCTCTCGGTTATTCTCCATAGATTTGTGTTAGTTTACTTAATAGTTCGCTACACTATTTGTTGGATTAGTTAAGAAGAGTCATAAATTTCAAATTGTGACAACCAGTCCTCGTGGGAACGATCTCGTTATACATACCATATCTACATCTTATTCGTATACTTGTGAGTTTAAAAATCATTTAAATCATGTTGGTTTAAATAAAACATCAAGTTTTTAGCGCCGTTGCCGGGGACTGTTTCATTCCAAATTGAATTTAGGATTCTCTCTTATTATAATTCATAGCTTAGGATTTTACTGAATTTAGATTTAGAGTTCTTTTCTTTATTTTAGAAACTAACCTATTTTCTGTTTTGTAGGGTCCTGACATATACTTCTAATTTGGTAACACCGTTCTAAATTCTCCATTTTTCTCTACTTTCTATTTTGAGAATTAGGTTTTTATTTTCAGGAATTTTCTATTTTTCTAACTTTAGATTTAGAAACCTTCTATTTTCTAGTTTTAGAAACTTTCTTTTTTAGAAATTAACCGTTGCTTAGGATTAGTCTAGCGTTATTTTAGGAAATCTAATCTATTTTTGTTTCTATTTTGTCCACAGGAATTAAGGAAGCTGAAAATAAAACTATCTTTAAAGAGGAGGAGCTCTCAATCCGTCGATCATTGATCATCTCCTTTTCCGGGTTCTTTCTTCCAATTCGTGTTTTCATAGTTTCTTCTTTTTTTTTTTTAGGAATTCATTGTTTTTAGTTCTAGTTTTATTTCTCTTAGGTTGCATCGTAGTTTAGCTTTCTTGCATCGTAGTAACTTAGTTTATGCTAGGACGTAGATCTCTGAGTATAGAACTAGCACCTTTTGATCCTGAAATAGAAAGAACACGTCGTGGAAGATTGAGAAACAATCCAGTTGAAATGGCAAACGAGAATGAAGTTAAAGCTCTCAGAGATTATTCAGCTCCTGTCCAATTTGATGCGCCTTCATGCATAGTGTTGCCAGCCACAACGGCAACACACTTTGAACTTAAACCAGGGGTCATACAATTGTTGCCATCCTTTTATGGTTTAGACAAGGAGGACCCATATCATCATGTGAAAGAATTCCTAGACATTTGTTCTACCCTTAAATTCCAAAACTTCTCAGACGATTCGATCCGCCTGCGCCTTTTTCCTTTTTCTTTGAAGGATAAGGCGAAAGCATGGTTGAATTCTCTAGAAGTTGGGTCGATCACTACATGGGATCACCTGTCTAGGAAGTTCTTAAACAAGTTCTTCCCAGTTCACAAAACTAATGCTCTCCGTAGAGAAATCACTAATTTCACACAAAAAGAGGGTGAGCACTTTCATGAATGTTGGGAAAGATTGAAGGACTTGCTCCTAAAATATCCACACCATGGCTTTGAGAAGTGACAACAAGTTCAATACTTTTATGACGGTTTGACACCCCAAAACCGTCACATGGTTGATGCCACCAGTGGAGGGTCATTCATGACCAAAAGTGATGTTGAAGCGTGGAACTTCTTTGAAACCTTGTGCGAAAATTCCCAGCAATGGGACTATTCAAATAGAGGTGACAGAAGTCCCCAACCACAAAAGAGAGGTGGTATATATGAGATAGGAGTCACGCCAGATCTCTATGCCAAGATTGATGGCCTGACAAAGAAGGTTGATGCTCTGATGTTGTATAATGGGCCTCCACAAACAACTCAAGTCGAGGCATGTGCCATATGTTCTAGTCCTGCCCATCCTACGCAGTCTTGTCCATCTGGTGCAACATTCCCAGAACTTCTTTCTGAACAAGTACATGCAATGAACACTTTTCAAAGACCTGGGAATAATCCTCACTCAGAAACTTACAACCCAGGTTGGGCTAAGCATCCAAATTTCTCTTGGGCAAAAGGACCACAACAAGGAGGACCATCTGAAAATCCTCCCATGCAACCCTACCCTCAAGCTGGCAATCAACAACTTCAACAGTTTCCGCAATATCAACAAGTCCCTTTACAATCACGGAAACCATCTCTTGAAGAAACACTCAATCTTTTTATGCAGAGTTCTCTCCAATTCTAAAAAGACACTCAACAAACCTTACTAGCCAACCAGCAAAGCTTACATGCAAATGCGCAATCCATTGCCAAGCTGGAAGTACAATTGGGTCAACTAGCTACCGCATGAAGTGAGAGAGAAAGGTAAGTTCCCTGGCCAACCTGTGGCTAATCCAAAGGGACAGTATGAGATTGACTCTAATTCCAACCAAGGGCAATATCATGAGCAAGCCAAATCGATCACTACTCTTAGGTCAGCAAACAGATAGACAACAGAATAGAGATGCATAGGGATGAATCAAATTCCAAAGCAGAAGATCAAGATGAAGCAGAGAGACACACTAATGCAGCCAAAGTCCAAAAGCTCTCTGACTCTCCAAGAACCACTAATGTGCCACCTTATGTGCCCAAAGTACCTTTTCCTCAACGTCTGACACCAATAAAGAAAAGAAACAACTTTGATGAAATCTTGGATGTGTTTAAAAAAGTGCAAGTCAACATTCCGTTGCTTGATGCTATCAAGCAGGTCCCTGCTTACGCTAAGTTTCTTAAAGATTTATACACTCAAAAGCGTAAGCAGAATATTCATAAAAAAGTCTTCCTTGTAGAGCAACTCAGCTCCATGATTCAACATAACACCCCTCCTAAATTCAGGGATCCAGGAGCTCCCACCATTTCTTACATCATAGGAGATCATAAGATCGGGAAGGCATTGCTTGATTTAGGGGCGAGAGTAAATTTGTTACCATATTCGGTTTATGAGCAGCTAGGACTTAGTGAGTTGAAACCGACTAAAGTAACATTACAACTAGCTGATAGATCTGTCAAGGTGCCCCGGGGTGTTATTGAAGATGTGCTAATCCAGGTTGATAAGTTTTATTTTCCAGTGGATTTCATCGTTATAGATACTTAGCCTGTCCGGAATCCAACTAGTCAGATCCCGGTCATCTTGGGTCGTCCATTTTTGGCCACATCTAATGCTATTATAAATTGCAGGAATGGAGTTATGAAGTTGTCCTTTGGTAACATGAATATTAAACTCAATGTCTTTAATGCTGGACAACAATCTGCAGATTTAGAAGACATATTTGAAGCAGACATGATCGAGAATCTAATGCAGGACTCCTTCCATAAATCTTTTGAAGATCCACTTGAGACCTGCTTAGCACAACATGGCATGGATTTTGGCATAGATAGTCCCATCCACGAAGTCAATGCATTGCTCGATTCTACTCCTATAATGGAGACTTTAAAATGGAAAGCGAAAGTGGAACCTCTTCCACCCTCTAAGTCTAAATTGGTTCCGTCTGTTGAAAAACCACCTAATCCTGACATTAAACAATTACCTGAAAAGGCGAGCAGGTTGCTTAATGTCCTTAGAGCATATAAGGTAGCAATTGAACGAAAGATAGCGGAAATACAGGGAGTATGCCCCACTGTATGTATGGATCATACTGCGGAAATGTCGCGTGAAATGCAAAGGAAGCGTGATCCTAATATGGAAGAAGTCGTTCAAGCAGAAGTCCTTAAATTATTTGACGACAGTATCAGTTACCTCATTTCAGATAGCACAGTTCATGGGAACTCACATCACTTGTCTGGGATTGGTTAATCAAGGTGTTGAGGTAATTTCTTTGGCAGACCCTGGTTATAAAGATTCTTTAATTCATGGTCCGTTCTTGTCTGGCTGAAGAAGTTAAACTTAGCGCTCCTGGGAGGCAACCCAGCTTTTTATTTCATTTCATTTCATTTTCCTAGTTAGTTAGTTCAATGTTTGTGGGTAACATTGCTGCAAACCCTCACGAGACTACAACTCGTCCACTAGGGGCAACCTAGGGGTTTAAAGGCTTGTTGCATACGCTAAATGCAATCGAGAGCACCTGCGAGAGTGTTATAGGTAGGATCTTCTTTTTAGGATTTTATTTTTGCTATTTTTAGTTTTGCTTTTGTTGATGTCTCTCTTGTGCTGAATCGCTTTTACGCTGATATTTTTGGAAGCCTCTTGATTCTTTCGTCCAGGTACTATCTCTTCATCACTCCTCTTTTACTTTCGTTGTCCCATGTGCATTGCATGCCTATTTCTTTTACTTGAGGACAATGTAGATTTTAGGTTGGGGGTGGGAGATTAGGTTACCTAATCAGTATTTTCTTGGTCTTTAGCAAAAATTGTGACAATTTTTGAAATTTTAAATTTTTCTGGAATTTCTTGTGAATTCGAAGTGATTTTGACGGATAGTCGTGATTGCAGAATTACAAGATACAGAATGTTGGTAATTTATGACTATTGGATTTAGTCGTCTGTTAGATTTCACAGTTAAGTTTGAATTGTTAACCCATGATTAGAAGTTGTAAACATTAATTGAGTCATGATTTCACATAGCACATCTCGCTTACACATTAAGGTTCCGGTTCAATAATTGAATGATTAACTTGGTAATCACTAAGCATGAAAGGAACCAGCCTGAAAAACAATTTTTTTTTAGCATCAGTTCAATAAGAAGAATTAAAAGGGTAAGTCGCATAATCTTCACCATAGGTTTTCTCCCTATAGGTGTAGATTCGATTCCCCATGGTTGACATTTAGAAAAAGTTAAGCGACAAGTTTTCACCATAGGTTTGCTCCCTATAGGTGAGAATTTGATTCCCTTCCTTGGCATTACTGTTCATAAAAAAATAAAATCAAAGGCTGATAAAATGCAAAGTTAATCTGTAATGCTAGTGTTGGTTTCAGGTTTAGTTGTCACGAATTCCAATGATATCATGAAATTGACAATCAGATCTCTTAATGATTGTGAGCCGAGATTACACTATACACTCATGAAACTCAATGTTTAGAATTTTTTTTAGTTAATGGATTAACATTTTGAACTTGATTATGAAGTTTATCGTGAGCTTGATTCCAGGAGAAAATTCTACTTACCATTCATGAATCTTAGAATTTTCACATCTCAACTATCTGTTCACAAGTCACTTGGGTTTAAAGGAATTGCTCTTTTATTTTTTAAATTACTTTTCGCATGTTTTGCTCGGGACTAGCAAAATGCTGGTTGGGGGTTGTGATGAGGGTCGAATATTGCATATCAGACCCCAGTTATTACCTGATTTTGCGTACTTGATTATGTTTAATGTCATATCTTAATCTTGTTTTTTGTTGCAGGGAGTAATCAGTAGCGTTGACTGAAGAAGAGTATTAAAAGTGTGGATTTGATGGTCCGACATCACCAAAGTAAAGGAAGGACTGCAGAGGACCGATATTGAAGAATTTACACGCCAAGGATCCGAGAAAATCAAGCCGTTCACGTTAAAGAGGCCTGAAATTGGTGCAAAATGCAAGATCACATGGTTCCCGCCATCCGATTGGCCTGAAACTTTATCTATGGGATGAGGGCTATAAATTAACCGTACATCTCAAATTTCAACCCTCAAATCGCTATGGAAATGCCCCAACGGTCAGATCAGCCCCTTAATTCATTAAATGGGGCCCACCTGGCATCTGGATATATCTCAATTTTGGTCCCAACTGTTAAATAGATAAGAGAAAGGAGATGGACGAAACAGATTTTTGATACACATTACAGTGGACCCCAGCTTGTGTGGCAAGTGCATAGAGCACATGTGCACTAACCGTGCACTGTAACTGCAAAGTCGGTCAAACCTCAGTTGACCGACAGAATTTGAACAAAAAAAAAAGGGAAACATCCGTTTTTGTTACAGCGTCCGCAAACAAGGACTTTCGGTCTCTGTTATGGGCCCCACCCATTGTTCATATATCCAATCCGGACCGTCCATAAGATCCCAAGGAAGCCTCTTACCATCGCCTAGGTGGCGTTATTTCAAATGATAACATATATCAGTTTTTAACCGTCCAAACGGTAGATGGATGGCAAGGCAGAAAACCGCGTGGACCACACCGAATCTACCCCAAAACCAGTCAATCCCCACTGATTTTTCGAGCTGAATCTAATGTATGGAGGGAATGTTTTAATAGATGTCAAGATGGGACCCACCGAACGTCACAGCGGCAGTTGCCGTTTTTGTTAGCTGCGTAACGAACGGACTGCGTCCGTTTTGCGGAAGTTTGTGGACCCCACCCATCACCCGTACGGCTAATCGAAGCCGTCCACCGTGTAGAGGGCTTCGAGAGCTTCAAAACCATGCTGATACTTTACACCCACGCATGCACACGTGTGCGGTACAGAGGCCACAAATGGACTGCCCTGCAACGTTCAAAACTGATCTTTTTGTGATTTCTTCTCTGGGCCGCGTCAATGGACATTCAAAACTACCCATTTTTGACTGAAATTTCGTCCTGAATCTAATGGACGGGGTGGATCTCTCAAAAAATACTTCTGTGGGGCCCACCGATCACGACAGCGAAAGGGTGCGAAAGGTTTCGTACATATTAGGAAATCCGGTTTTCTAGGCGATTGTGGGCCACCATCTTTGATCATATGGTAGATCTAAACCGTCCATCATGTAGAGGACCCAAAAAAGTCCTAAGGAACAGTGTTTTTTTGGAATTTGAGCGAGGAAAGTGCCATGTTTCGAGACCCCGAACTTGGTTACGAAAAGGCTTTCTCTGCGTGTGCGACAACTTTCCAAATCCGATTTTCTCCACTCCAGCAGTTATAAAAAGGGTTTTGAACGTGGGACAGAAGGGATTCCAGGAGCCAGAGCTGGGGATTGAGAGCTTGTAGAGAAGAAAGAAAGAGAGAGAGAGAGAGAGAGAGAGAGAGAGAGAGAGAGAGATGTTTTTATGTTTTAAATCCTATTTTTACTTCTTTCTAATTGCTTTCATGAGTTGCTAATTTCTTAGCTAGGGCTGAGATGAAGCCCCTAATTTGAATAACTCTTGTATGTGTTGATTTTATCTTAATCTGATTGATTTGTTTCTTTCTCTTGTGTGCTTTCATGAGATTTCCGTACTTCTCCATTCTATGAGCTCGACCAAAGTCTAGATATGGATGTTATTTGGAATATCATTCTAGGTGCTTGTGTCTGACCATGAACAGGTTCCTTGTAGAGAAAGAAACAGGAATCTACATCTCTCCATGCCTGACCATGGATGGAAAGATGTGATCCATATGCTTTAAGGAATTATACATTCTATGTGCCCGACCAAGGACATAGAGTGCGTTTTATTTATTTTGATATCAACCTGAATTAGGGTGAATCAACAGGTAAAACAAGGATTAAGATAATTAGGGGTGGATTCGAAAGTCCTAGTCTTCTCTTTGATTGGATTTTACTCATTGCTCTCGGTTATTCTCTATAGATTTGTGTTAGTTTACTTAATAGTTCGCTACACTATTTGTTGGATTAGTTAAGAAGAGTCGTGAATTTCAAATTGTGACAACCAGTCCTCGTGGGAACGATCTCATTATACATACCGTATCTACATCTGATTCGTATACTTGCGAGTTTAAAAATCATTTAAATCGTGTTGGTTTAAATAAAACATCATGTGTATATAGTAAAATTTTTAAAAATGATTATGTTATTATATGCCTTTATATTGATGACATGCTTATTTTTGGAACTAATATTAAATTAGTTATTGAGACTAAGAAATTCTTGTCATCTAAATTTGACATGAAAAGCTTAGAAGAGACTAGTGTAATCTTGGGTATTAATGTAACCAGGAAATATGGTGTTATTGTATTATCACAATCCTATTACATTGAGAAGTTACTAAGAAAGTTAACCACTTTGATTGTTTACCTGTCAGTACACCTTATGATTATAGTGTGACTCTCATGAAGAATACATGTAATAATATGTCTCAATTGGAGTATTTCAGAATAATTGGTAGCCTCATGTATCTAACAAACTGCGTTAGACTAGACATAGGTTTTGCAGTAGGAAGGCTAAGTAGATATACACATAACCTTATAAAAGAGTATTGAAATGCTTTGTCAAGGATTTTGATATACCTAAATGGCAGTATGGTCTATGGTTTACATTATAATGGTTATCCAGCTGTATTAGAAGGATACAATGATGCTAACTGGAACACTGATTTAGATGAGACAAAATCCACTAATGGATATGTCTTCACTTTGGGTGGAGAAGCAGTCTCTTGAAAGTTTACCAAGCAGACATTATTGCTCGGTCAACTATGGAATCCGAGTTTATTGCCTTAGAAAAGGCTGGATCAGAAGTCGAGTGGCTTAGAAATCTCTTAGCTGATATCCCATTGTGGCCAAAGCCTTTATTGGTCGTGCCTATTCATTGTGATTGTCAGTAGCTATAGCAAAAGCAAATAGTAAAATATATAATGGAAAGAGTAGGCGTATTAGACTCAGACACAACATAGCGAAACACATGTTGCGTGATGGAGTCATATCTATTGACTTTATGAGGTCAAAAAAGAATCTAACAGATCATTAGACCAAAGGACTATCTAAAAGATTAGTCAATGATACATCGTTGGGAATGGGGCTAAGCCTAATATATAAGCTGTCAGTGTTGGTAACCCAACCAATACAAGTGGAGATCTCATGAGATATTTTAAATGGGTAAACAACAAGACACAATGTAAACGATTGCACTGAGATATATGAACCCCTTCTATGGTGTGCAGTGCGAGCAGCAACGTAGAATGATGAATTTTTTAGAACTCTTAATAAATTCATAGCCATATATTTGGTGGTGTATACAGTTGCTACATACACTTGATGGAATTCACCTATATGAGTGTGGAGGTGGAGGCCACTTCCTATGAGAATCTAGGTAAATTCTCTAGAGCACTCATGAAATCCGGGTAATGGTGTTTGACCAAAAAGCACTGAACTGCAGAATCACTTGCAAAGGTAGAGTTGTGTGAGTGGCGTGTACTTGCTATTTACACTAAAAGGATTCAGGTTCAAGACTATGGTGTCACTTGATTCCTGTAGACCTATCTTGCTTACTCTAATGTTGGTTGAAGTCTATGGTGACACCGACATCATTGCACAACTATTACGCTTTAACTCGAAAGACTTTTATTTTGAAACATGTAGGGAGATTATTGTATTTTGTTTCAAAATTAATATTAAATTGAAATTTTAAATATTTCGGTTTCCCTCCACATTTGAAATTTCTGGTGCTTTTAAGTTATGGGTTTTGTCCCACATCGGATTTAACAAAGGAAAATATTATATATATAAGATAGGTTTTTTTGCCTTGGGGCTTGAGCCTCATTCAGAGGGCATGTGAATTTGGTCCTTGGAGGGGGGGAGGGGGCTTTATAGCTCTAATCTATGTCATTGACCACACGCGCGCGCACACCGAGCGAAGTCATGCCGTGCCGAGCCAAGCCGCATCCGAGTCTGTGTCCGTGTCTGTGTGCATGACGCGACGGGACGGGACGGGCTGGGCATAGGCGTGGGTGTGAGTATACTCGCGTTGGTGTGTGTGTATGGGTACTTGCAGGACTTTATTTGTGAGAGTGTACTCGACTTTTCATTTTAAACTAGAGAGATGTGTCTGTTCAGTTGGTCGCACCTATTGGGTTTAAACCCAACGGACCTAACCTTTTTAAAATGGTGCTTAATGCACCACTTCGGAGTCTATAAAAGGACTTCTGTTCCAGTTTCAAAGTACAAAAAATTAATTTTATTCTCATCTTCTAAAAACTCTCTCTATTCTTTTGGTTCTGGTTTAAGAATTTTGTTGAGTTTCTTGCTGAGTCAACTCAGCACTTTTAAGTTAAACTGCAAGTGGTTTGAGCCCGTGTACAATGAGTTCACCGCTGGGAGCGGAACATAGTCATTGTATCCTGGAGGTCAATTGCTCTATAAACCTGTTGCACTTGGGACGCTATCCAAGGGGAACAAATTCGATTTCAAGCCGAGTGATTCACGTCACGCCTCGACTCAATTCAATAAAATCCTTTTTCTCAAGTTTTATTTTCTTTTTTGGTTCTCGATTTTTAATAGACTATTTAATTCAACAAATATTCCAACACAGTCCACCTTATCAAGCGGACCGAATCATCAAGTGGACCACCAGAGGTTCAAGCTTAATGCTCATTTGGTAGATAGAATTTGTTTGGACATTGAGGTCTTTAGTTTGATCACCCTAGCATACCTATCAAAAAATCTATAAACAATTTAGACAATTGTGTGAATTTGAAGGTTTCTTGGGTGGTTGTTCATTCTTTTTATATAACATTGCACACATGATGATTAGATCAGCCTTATTTTGGAGTGTCCCATTTTGATGGTCGGGCAATGATGCTAAATAGGTTAGATGTCATTCACACACCATGAGTAGCCCATATGCCACTAGTTGCAAGAAAATTGTTTAAATTGTGACCTCAAAATCACTATGGGTTTATTCACTTTTATGAGCTTATATGACTCATGTTTTACATGAGGCACAAGTGTTATCGGGCCCTTGGGAGGGCATTTTTGACATTTTCCTCTCAAAAGATTGACTTTTAGGGTTAGTTATGTTTGGGATAAGAGAGAGTTATGATTTGGGGTTGGCTTTTGGTATTTTGAGAGCCTCCAAAAGGAGAGAGCTAGGATTATATTTTTTTAATGTAAGTCCTCTCCATCCCTGTAATCTTCTCTGGATAATACATTGTTCGTCACTTTATGCTATAGCTTTTTTTCCCACAATGATTTTCCACGTAAAAAAATCATGTGTTCTCTGTGTGGTTGCTTGGATTTTTTTTCTATGTTCCCTTATTTCTTTCAATCCAGATTAAGGTGCTTCCACAAAGCCAATTCTCCAACAAAAATTTCATCTATAACCATTGTGAAAAAACCTACTCCACTCTTTGATTTCCAAAATAGAAAATATGTTGGTGAAAGAAAATTCATTATAGAATATGCAAGTTAATGGACAGAGTAAGACATTTGTGTGGTTGCCAATCTGATGAGGAAGGTGACTCAATCAATGGTCAAAAAAACTTGTTGAAAACCTAATGTAATACCATGAAATTTTTGGTGGATTTGGGAAAGATTATTTTCTTTCATTAGGGTTTGATAAATGTACATTATGTATTATGACCTCTCTATGTGAAAGACAGAATTATCTGAAAGTATCATCCCTCGTGCTAAAACATATACATATGCAACTACTAGGGGTATAAGTTGGGCGAGTTCGGCCGAGTTTAGGGTCAACTCGAGCCCAACCCCAAGAGGACACAATTCGTAACCCAATCTAAAACCCAAACCCAACCAATTCCTTTATACTCGACCGTAAACCAACTAAAACTTAACATGACCCAACGCACCCAACTAGACCCAAATACATGTAATTATTCCATCCTGACCTAGTTTTTACGGCGGTGTTTGTGTACATGAATAAGACGTATGAGTGCTTCTTAAAAAGTAAACATCTCTCATATCTTATGTATACATTTGTATGATTACACCTAATTTCTTAGACTTTAAGCAAGTTTTCTCTATGGAGGATGATGTCTGTATAAGGGGACACATGTTGTGAGACTCGTATCCTAGCCTGTACCGTTCCGTAGGTTTCCGCGGTCATCCCGGTCTAATTCCGGCAACCCACGATCTGTTATTGGTATTTGCGCGCAACCCTGAGTTGCATAATTTGCATCTTGTATTCCAGAGTCGGCTCGACCCGAGACTTTCACCCCTGCGACTGCGCCATCGCTGCGTATTACGTACCGAGGCGATACTTAGGCCAGGAGATGTGGGCCCGCGTTCAGTACAAGGAAAATATCACGCGTTGCAATTCTGAGAAAATATCTATGAAACGTCACATCAATCCATCAATCAATGTCAAGTACACAACCTTACCTAGCCCATCCCTCTCTCATTCCCCAAGTCAACTCTCTCTTACACAACCCATACCCATCCCGTTCATTTCTTACCCTAAGTCAACAAGCACCATGCCATCTCATCCTCCATCAAGATCGAAGCGAAGGAGCCTAGGAGTCTAAGGAGCTAAAGAAGAAGGCCGATAGGTGGGTGATCTACCGTTGATTTTCATTTCAATGGCCCACTTGTGATGGGACCCAATTTGATGTATGTGTTGCAATCATATGAGGGGCCCATAGTGGCGGGGTCCCTCCATCTACTCTCTCTCTCTCTCCCCTTCTGTGGCCCACCATGATGTATGTATTTTATTTATGCCGGCCACCCGTGGGGCCCACCTTTGCCGATTTTCAGCAGGTGGCTGGTACCGTCCGGCGGATCTATATTAAGAGAAAACACAAATATCAGTTTCATTGAAAGCTCGGTGGGCCACACGTGTGGACCCACCTTGATGTATCTGCTTCATCCCACCGTCCAGCACTTTTGGACGGTGGGTCATTAGACCGTTTTGATCTGGGTCCCGCCCTGATATATCTGTTTACCCGCACGTGAAGGGCCTGCTTTGACTTGGTGCATTGCACCTGTACCGTCCATTGGCTGGACGAGGCCCCACAATGTTGTATATGTTATAATTCCACACGTCCAGCAGCTGGACGTGTGGGGACCACAGACGTATGTGTTTCATTCATGTCGTCCATCTGTATTTGGTGTCTGGGCCGTCCATCTGGACGGCTAGTAGCTTCAGCTGCTGTCTTTCATCAGCCGGTTCTGTGGGCCATCACGTTGCGGGTGTTTCTCCAGTCTGTCCATCCGTTATGATGAAAGAGGGGCCACCTTGATGATGAATGCATCTAGACCATCCGTAGTCTGGACGCTGGACTCCAGCAGATTATAATAGTAATAATAAATATATATTATATTATACGGTGGCCCCACGTGGGACCCACCAGATGTTTGTACCTTATATCAAGTCGTCCGTCCAGCAGAGCTGTGACGGCAGGCCACCTTGATGTATGTATTTTTGTCCAGCCGTCCATTGGGACACTGGACGTTGCATCTCTCTTTTTAAAAAATAATAATAATAATGATAAATAATAATATTATTATTATATATGGTTGCCACAAGTGTGGACCCACCTTGAAGGTATGTGTTTCCGCACCATCCAGCAGCTGTTGGACGGTGGGGCCCACATTGATATGTGTTTTATCCATGTTGTCCAAACACATGGACACCTCCATGATGTATTTATTTCATCCACACCGTCCAGATCGAGCTGGACGGTGCTGGACAATATTTGGATGGTGCTGATGAGCTGGACAGTGTCCAGATGGTGCCGATTTACATAAACAATGTTTGGATGGTGCCGATTTACATAAAAAAATGTGTGGATGGTGCTGATTTACATAGACAATGTTTGGATAATGCTGATCATCATTAGTGGGCCATATGCCCCATGGAATGGTAGTGTATAGTGATACACATGTTACACCTACAACTATTGAAATGATTTTAGATGTAATCCAAGCTCATTCGAGGCCCATTGGTGCGACCCATCCATGAGGCCCATCATGATGTATCTTTGGCCCATGAGAGAGGCCCACTTGTTGCGTATTTATGGCCCATTAGTGCGGCCCATTGATGTGGCCCACTTGATGTATATGAGGCCCATGTTTGAGGCCCAATATGATGTATACCCGGCTCATGTGTTGGGGCCCGATGTGATGTATTTATGGCCCATGTGTCGATGCCCATCGTGATGTATATGCAGTCCATGAGCAGGGCCCACCTGTTGTGTATATGAGGCCCATGAGTAAGTCCCATTGCGATGTATATCAGGCCTTTCAGTGAGGCCATGGGCCCACGATATGCTTGACTCTATGTGGGCCACTCCTTGGGAGCAATGTTGGTTGAATGTCCACATTGATGGCAATGATGGTTAGATGTCCACATTGTGACCATCTCTTAGGCCTTATTATGACATTCTCACCGATTATCGAGGTCGATTATTGAGACCGATTTCGATTGTCGAGGTTGAGTATCGAGGCCGATTCCGATTTGTCGAGGCTAATTATATAGGCTGCTTTCGATTGTCGACGCCGAATATCGAGGCCGATTCTGATTGTTGAGGCCGATTGTATAGAATGATTCCGATTGTCGAGGTCAAGTATCGAGGCTGATTCCGATTATTGAGGCCAATTCTATAAACCGATTTTGATTGTCAAATCCGAGTATTGAGACCGATTCCGATTGTCGAGACCGATTGTATAGGCCGACCCCGATTGTCGAGGCCGATTGACGAGGCCAATTCTGATTGTCGATGTTGATTCCGATTGTCGAGGCCGATTCCGATTGTCGAGGCCAATTTCGATTGTCGATTCTGATTCTGATTGTATAGGCCGATTCCGATTACCAAGGCCAATATCGAGGCTAATTCCAATTTGTTGAGGCCGATTCTAATTGTCGAAGCTAATTATCGAAGCCGATTCTGATTGTCGAGGCCAATTGTTGAGGCCGATTCTGATTCCGATTGTCGAGGCCGATTGTTGAGGCCAATTCCGATTCCGATTGTCGAGGCTGATTCTTATTGTCGAGGCCGATTCCGATTGTCAATACCGATTCCGATTGTCGAAGCTAATTGTCGAGGCCGGATATCGAGGCCGATTATCGAGGCCCAATGCGATGTATATGCGGCCCGTATTTGAGGCTCATTGTGATGTGCATTCGGCCGGTGTTTAAGGCCAAATGTGATGTATGTGCAGCCCGTATTTGAGGCCCGTTGTGATGTGTATTCAACTCGTGTTTAAGGCCTAATGTGATGTATATGAGGCCTTTGTGATGTATATGAGGCCCATTGTGATGCATTTGAGGGCCAGGCGATGGAGCCCACTATGATGTATATTAGGCCCGTATGAGAGGCCCATCGTAATGTGTACTAAGCTATTGAGTGAGGCCCATGGTGTTGTATATTTAGACCTTGTGTGAGGCCATGGGTCCACTATATGTTAGGCTCTATGTGGGTCATTCCTTAGGGGCAATGTAGGTTAAATGTCCACATTGTCGAGGTTGATTGTCGATGCCAGTTATTGATACCGATTATAAATATGTAACAACATAGCATCATGATACATGCCCATACGCATCATCTGCATGTTTGTTATGAGATGTGGTTGATCATTACATATGTCATTGGGCAGGTTGTTATGAGACTCCCTGATAAGCGGAGGTTATCTCACATGAGCGCACGGTATGCGCAGGATTGATGCATGACTGGATTGTATGACTCATGAATCTTACATTGTGTGTTGTGATTACTGTACGCCCTAGCGACATCAGGGTCGTAGCCTCCACAGGCATATCATGGATGGCCAGATGGGACACCGAAAATCTGTTATTAGCATCAGGCTGCCATAAAGCCCTAGGTGAAAATCCCTAAACCCTCTTGGTACCAAAGGATGCCCCAACGTCGAGACCAAGTGGATATATATGAGCGCATGAAGGCCGTATACCAGTAAGTCGCGTCTCCCACTGTGTCGTAGTCGGTTGAGAGGGGGTGTGGCCTTACCCGCCTGAGGGAGTAGGCATAGCTATACTGAGTTTGACCAGCTCGTAAATGGGTTCGCTATCGACATGTTGGGTAGATATTAGCTGACTACTGGCTAGGTGGATAGTGAGGTCTCTTTCACTTACCCAGTTGTGCGATTGATGGGGCGACAAGATGGTATAGAGTGTACTAGACCCCGGTGAAGATCCTTAAGATGAACAGTACTGATATGTGGACTTATTGAGCAGGAGTTGCATACTCATTCATTCATTCATTCACTATCCACTCGGGCTGGTGGTGCGCAACTATTTGTTACGTGTACCTTCGCAATGGTCAGGATTTCAGTTAGGGCACGCGACTAACCTGAGATCAGGAGTTTACCACATTGAGTCTGACTATCCAAATTAGGTATAGGATTGGTTTGGATAGAAGTCCCTTGTGTGAACCCCATAGCCTTCGATACTACGTATTATCATCCTGACTTCACACTCCAGCATGCTCATTCCATTCGCACCACATATTACATTACATCCGCAGCATATGACATTTTGGGTTACTATGTTTCTGCATGGCCTAGATACGGCTGACGATATTCATGAACTCATTAGGAATTGCATATTACATTGAATCCTTGGCATCTGATATATGGCTCTTCATGACTCCTTATTTGCATAGTTGATCTGTATTGCGTACTCTGATATTGTATGACTCATGGACTTGTCAGTATTTCCGCTTACTCTGACGTCGTATGATTCAATCTTGCCAGTATTTCCAATAGTGAATGACTATGACATTGTATTAAATACTTGGCACTTATCTTGTGCACACACTTACACCTCCCTCTGAGCTTTCTAAAAACTTATGTACGATAGATGCGTGCAGGTGATGATAGGCTACAGCCGAGCTGGAGCAGGAGCATGCGGTGGACTTTTATGAAGATTTTATTATATGCATGTATTTCTCTTTCAGCATTGTACTCAAATGATTATATTAGTGGATATGTGATGATGATGTTGTTCTTGTGACTTGAATATATTTGTGGTTATGCTTCTTATAAGACAAATGTACGTTAGAAAATCCTCCTCATAGGATCCCAGGATCGGAACCTTGCGTATGGGCGCTGGGAATCGAGAATTGGGTACTACAGAGGCTGTCAGCACCGGATTCGGCAATCGGGAATTTTGTGAGCCCGATTTTCGGGTTTGGGGCGTGACACATATAGAGAGGACTTTTCTAGTAGTCTTCCTTGGTGAGATATTTTGTATATATGGAAGAGTGAGAAACAAATAAGATTTGTGCTCTTTATTTATCTTATTTTAGTGAAGAATAAAGCTCTATAACATAGTCATTTTAGCGAACTACATAAATCTTTATACATTTTATCTCTTATTTTTCTTTTACATTTTGAGTTTTAACTTGGCTCTTTTTTTTTGTAGTTTTGCTTTACTTGCATGTAGAGTTGGGCATGTCGGGCCTGATCAGGTGGATCCAACCCGATAAGACCCGATCGGATCAGAATCGCACCGAATCGACAGCCCGAACCGGTCAGGTTCGAGCATGATCATGCAGATCCGACCGTTAATCGGGTCTGGTTCGGGTTAATGTCAAATCGGATCGCACCGATCCCATATCCGATCCGTTTAGATCCGAGCCGAACCGATTTGGACCGGATCGGATGTGTTATTAAATACTAAATTACTATTTTACCCCTCAGTATGTATATATATATACACTTTACCCATCACTACCCTAACGCTGGCCCCTCGCTCAAAGTCGTTTATCAAGTAACCCACTCAGCCACTTAGCCATTTGAAGCAATTGCTTCATCATTTGAAGAAGCAAAATCAGAGGTCCGTTTCTTCCAATCTCATAGGCCATCATAACACAATTCAGTCCATATTGGATTGCCAAATCTCTACATATTTTGAATCAATGAAGCACTGAGATGACTGGAAGTTTATTGATCATGGGCAATACCGACTTAATACTCTACTGGAAGCAAAAGCTAAACAAGGGGTGCAGGTACTTTTAAGTTCTGTTTGGGATATCATTCTTATCAAGTTTGCTATATTGGAGGGTTGGATTTATGTTTCGGCTGCTATGATACCTTTGAACACAAAGTGGGTGATTACCCTCCCCGAATATGGCCTAGAAAGGACTATTGTAATCCCAGGTTTATCAAAGCCATGAGAGCTCTAAACAAAAACCATGAGAGAACCTCATTGTCGACATGCCACAAAAAAATGAAAAAGAGCAAGCAAGGTGCCAATACATTAGAAAAACACAAATATAGACAACCAAACTGGACCTAGCCAAATCCGATCCGACTCGAATTTCCTGACCGAGTCGGACTCAGATAGGTTCAGGCCAGCATGGGTTAGGATCGGATCGAGTCAGATGACCCAAACTCGGTCCCGGATCGGACCTAGTTCAGGTCAACCCATGCAAAACTCGAGCCGAGTCGAATTGGACCCAATCCGATTCGACTCAGTCTGATGCCCAGCTCTACTTGCATGGATTATGGGTAGGTGTTTTTCTACAACATGTAGTTTCAAAGCCAAATTGAGAAGCCTTTTAGTAAAATATTAGTAGTAGTGTTCATGTTGCAATACTGTTTTAAATGACTGGATCGAATTCTACCAAATTTGCAGTATCGAAGTTTGTTGGATCCAATTACGCATTGTAAAAATTAGAAAAAAAAAATAGTATTGGTTAAGGAATACTATGCAATTGTAATCTAAGATAAAGAAAAGAAAGTCATAGAGATGAAAGATGAGGTTTTTGAAGAAGAAAAAACAAACTAGTTATCATGACAGACTTCTTCTTACACTGAATGATTTGATTTTGTTCAATGTGTGTTATCAAATCATACTAAATATTTGTTGGATAAATTGCGGAACCTATACAAATAGATATCAATCTCAAACAAGTCTTTTCTCCGACAGTAGCTACATAACTTAAAGATGAAAGAAGGATCTGTTAGAGACTTAGAGTTATACTCTGAAAAATAAAGTAAATCTTTTCTATTTGACATGGATGATATCTAGTGATATTAGTGATAATGACCATGGATCATAATAGACATATGATTATGTCATAGTTAATACATAAGAGTATCCTAAACGTACATAAACATAGATCAAAAGAGAGGGATTCATCTAGTTGTCTTTAGGAACTTGAGAGTGGAAACAACAGTCACTGAACAAAAGAAAGTTACGGGATATGGATCTTAATACCATATTATTCCATGACCACATAGTAGGTTAAAAGACACATATGTGGTTATTACTTTGCATTTGGTCATCTGGTGTGAGTGGATTGATGACAATGATGGAAGGTCTCTGACCACGGGCACAACGATGAGTTAGTGTGGCTTTACCCTACCCCACATATGAGTGTGAGTGTGCCATGAGTAGAGGTTCTTGGGTTAATTAGATCTGTTGGGCACTTGCAATATTAGTGGATTGAGGTCAGGTCTCTAAATAAGGAGTCTCATCATGCCTAGACTAAGATCGACTTAAGGATATACTAGCTTTCAATAAATTCTTAGATTTGAGGATGTGAGAAGAATTAAGATCTTAATTATGTGTTCTCTAGTTTACTTTATGAGGTCATCATATAGCTAACAAAAGTAAGTGTAGAAGAGTGCATCTATCAATTTTTGTTGAAACCCATATGGGCCAACAAGGGATTTACCAATTACTTAAGAAGTTGGCTTAGATCTTAAAAATCAAATGTTCATCAAGTCTCTTTTTCTATGGGCATAGCATTCAAAAGGTTTTAAAATATTTTACAAATATTTTCAATCATTAAACTTTACTTTAATCGTTAAAATAATTTTGATTCCACTTGATAATGATCTTATAATATACATCATTTGGTGTATTCCACCACTTGATCTACATGGATATTGGTTCAATGATGAATGGACATAATAATGAAATGATTAGATTAATTTGGGCAGTGTAGCCCTATACCATGGTTGGACTATGCATGATAAACAATGAAAATTATTACTATTAGAGAACTCTATGAACTTTCATGAGAGGACCATTGTGATTCCTTATTCCTCTACATTATTGTTGTAAAGTCTAACAAGTGATTCACTAATTTTTTTAAGAACTTATTTATAACTTAAATATTAGAATTAGTTCATCGAATAGTTTTTTCACTTAATTCTATGACTTAAAATTTTTTAAAGGTTTTACAAATATTTTTAACCGTTATATTTTTCTTTAACCATTAAAATAATTTTGATTACTCTTAATGATAATAAGATTATTTAGATATGGTGTGGCCCACCACTTAATTTGTATGGGCATTGGTTCAATGGTGGATGGCCATGACAATGAAAGGATTTGATCAATTTAGATAAATGGGACAAGGTGTGTCACAAACTTCTAATATAGTAGAGCATATAAAAGATTGTAGAGTGGAAAAGTAATACAATTGGTGTATTCCCGAAATCTTAATTCTTCCTTATATATAGATCGTATCCTAGTAGGAGTAATAGACTAAATAAAGAGATAGCCTTACACGTTCCCCACTGGGCATCATCTACCAAGAGTGCAAAAAATGGAGAAAAGAAATAGAGAGAGAGAGAGAGTGACAGAGAGAGAGGAGAGAGAGAGAGAGAGAGAGAGAGAGAGAGAGAGAGAGAGAGAGATTTGAATATCTGTAACATCCCAGATTTTTGCCAATTTGAAATTAGACGTCCTTAGGCAATGGGTCAATCATAACACCTTATTAACTTCTCAGAACTCAATCCCAAAGTCACAAATCCCCTTGTCAACCCATTTCCTTCAAAATCTTACCTTTTACCACGTTATTCTTCAAATTTTTCTAAGTGCTTTCATAATAAACACTAATCCTAAAGTTTAGATGATGAAGAACAATACTTAAACTAAAATTTACTATAAATAGTGAAAACATAAATAAAATAGGTTTTTTACTATTAAATTTTTAGAATCTCATGAAATAAATAGGTTATTTGAATATATCAGCTTCTCCTACCCCAAATTCATATATGGCACGTCGCGTAACTCATTCTGAATTGGAAGATACGCCCGTTCCAAGAAGACGAGTGGCAAAACCACCATCAGGTGAGCACGAGGCCTCGCCTTGGCGGCGAACCATCGCCCCAATGGACAGCGAACGGCGATGCCATCGCCGCAACGGCGAGGCTTCGCCGTCCAGCGGCCGGGCAGCCCATTTTCTGCCCCATTTTATGAAATTTTTGTCCAACTTCAAAAAATTATATCACCCTCGTTATAACTCCGATTTAGGTGATTCAAAAGAAAGATTGAAGCTTGATAAGTACAGTTTCATATAAAAATAAGTAAAAAATATAATAAAAACTTTAATATAGTTAAATATAGGTTGTTGTGACAACTGTCCAAAAATTATTAGTTTGGACAGCTGCTGAGTCTAAAAATTTTAGAATTTTTCTACAACACGAAATCTAATGAAATTTGATGGAAATGAAGTAGACTTGATGACGAACTACTAGAAAAATAATTAAAATAATATACTAACAACAAAATGCCAAAAAAGGACATAGAACTACCCTAGGACCTTATTCTGTCGTAATTAGGGCGGAATTTAGTTAAGTACTAAACTAAATAACCAATGGATTTGGCTTGAACCACTTTCTATACAAACTACAAGACCCAAACCCATTAAAATCACTGACCCAAACCCATTAAAATCACTAACCCAACATTACTTAAAAACCCAGGATCAATCTCAAAACCCGATTACTCTTGGGAGCATCTTGAAACTCCGTATCGGACCTGGACCGCGCGTCGAAAGTCCAATGACCGCGAAACTATACGGTTATGACCGCCTTGCTGGGCTTGACGACCATCTCAGAAATTAAGTCCTAATAGTATCCAGAAATGCACAACTTGGACCCGGAGCGAAGTGTGTGAGAAACGCGAATATCTTTAGAAAACGAACTCAGATTTAAGTGATTTGGGTCGTTCACTTGCGGGCCAAATTTAAGGATTCAGACCGTCAGATCCTGACCCAAATACACCCTCGGATCAGGGAAATTTTTGTACACAGATCAGTGTACTTGTGGCCCTGATCGAGTGATGATGACCGTTGAACTGAAACTGGTCCCCCACGGTCGATCCACAAATCCGATCAGACCAAAATCTTAACCTGGCTTAGATCGATTGTTAGGAAACTTTTTCCTGACTGTGTGCAGGTAAAGGACCTCCAAATAAGCTCTGTTGGCCCGAAACAGATGCCTTTTGGCTATAACCTAAGTATACCATGGCCCTGGGGCAATTTGCGTCAGTTTTGGGCCTATATAAGGACCTAAACCCACCCCATTTCTATTCCATACAAGTTTCTCCAAACCCTAGGAGAGAGAAGAGAGAAAAGGGAAGAAAGGAGTGGAGATCGAAGGGAGATCCTTGGAGTTTGCTGTCGTGGTTCCTTCCTGCTACTCCACGCGTTGAATTGCCTCTACATCTAGCTACACCGTCAAATTCAATTCCATTTTTAGGTAAAAAATCCTAACCCTAATCTGATTTAGGAATACAAATAGTAGAATCAGTGAAATAACTAACCTATTTCGTGATTCAGGTAGCCGTTGTGCCGTAGACAAAGGCGTAGTGTTCGAACTGAGTTCGATACGAGTTTACCTACAAAAGGTGCGGACTATAAATGCTTAGGTTATGGTTTTCAAGGCTTTCAATGTCAACAATGATTTATGTCTGACTTGATTGCTACCATATGATCTTAGTTACGATGTATTTGATAAACTATACATGTATGTGTACTATGTAGATATAAAGCGCATTCTATGTGTTTGTTGAAATATTTGAATGAAAGTGAAATTATGATTTATGTTGGCCATGTCTATTAACCTCGAATACATGTTCGTTGTATGTGTGACAATTCCTTTGTGAAAGGATTCGTCACTTTATATGTTATAACTGGAGTTATTCATGTATGTGGTATTATGTAACCTAACTGTTTAATAAATTATTTGAATGAGTGTGAAATCCTTATTTGTGTTTGTCGTGGCTGTTAATCTAGGATTCATGTTTGTTGTAAGTATGACAATCCCCTTGTGAAAGGATTTGCCATAATATATGTTGTAACTAATGTAGTATATGTATAAAGTAATGTGTAGTCTAAGTGTTTGATAAAATGCCTGAATGAGAAAATGTTGGCTGAAATGTGTTTAAGGAGGTTATTGAGAGAGGATTCTCAATTACCTTATCTTTAGTTACAGTTTCCTTCATGTAACATATCTTACTACTACGTGCTTTATAGATGAAATGCTACGTATGATAACATGTGTGCTATGTGTTTGTCAAAATGCTCAAATGAGATTTATCTTTGAATTGTTTATCACATGTTGTTTTGACTATCACATATGAATGCCTAAAGTGTTTGAGTATGATTGGGACTACTGCGTAGTCCAGACAATCGGTAATGATTACCGAATGAGTGGATGAATTAGTCTTACCACATTGGATAAGTTCGATGAATCCGAGTCGTACGATGATTGTCGACAGTGGTACCATATTGACTAATTCAACAAACGCTTGTACCAATCGAACTTGCCAAGTAACCCGATTGGCCTATTGTGTGTTTACCATGTATAGACACTACTGCTTGAAAATAAGGTACCAACTTACCAGTGCAACCCGTTTAACCTTGGTATCACGATCCGCTAAGACTCATGAGTCGGGTATAGTGGTATAGGACACCGTGGTCGAGCTACCGGCCTACGTTGGGGCAACGAGCCTCCCCATAGTGACCAGTGAGCAACCCAAACTCGTGAGCTGAATACAGTGGTATGGGACACTGTATTCGAGTTGTGGGCCTACCCCGGGACAGCCTGGCTGTGGTCCCCAGTCGGGTTGGTGACGAGCCTTCGAAAATAGACTGTCAATTGGTAGGGCGTCGGTGGAGTAACCTCGAGTATACACTAGGACTACGATGAGGTGACGAACCTTTCCGTAGTGACTTCGAGTATAAACAGGCCTACGCGGATGGTGACGATCCTCCCGTAGTGACCTGAACTTGCCTATCGTATGTGATTGACTAGGATTGACGACCCTAGATAGATCATTATTTGGGCAATGATATAAGGGAGGTACTTTGCTTCCCGAACCTGCTGTATGAATAGACCTAATTAAGAACTTGGCTAACACGACCATGCATCGCAGTGCACGGTGCTTTAGTGAGGAAGCGTACGTTTACCAGGAGTGTTGCATGTGCGATCGTGAGATGATGTCGCTGAGGCAGTGCAGGCGAGGGCATACATCATTATGGCATACCATTCTTGTAGTAACAAGAGTAATTAGGACCTGATTTTTGTACTGCTTTATCATTACTGTTTGACTGAATTGATAACATGTTAACCTTTGCTTTATAGCTCCACTGAATTAGCTACTCATTCCCACCTGGGACGGTGTTTTAAAACACCACCTAGACTCTAGTTTAGATGCAGGTAATGATGGGATCTATGCAGCTGGAATGGACTTCATAGGCGAGGAGGGAGAGTTCTCTTACGTTCAGCTCTCAAGCGGGTCTACGTAGACCTCGTGCTGATTCAACGGGATTACAGGGATTTACAGATTAGTTGGACATTTACATTTTGGTATTTTGTATAATTTGACACAAAACTTGTATATATTCAGTCATGTTACATATTCATACTCTAGGGATTTAAAACCACTTATATACTTTATATATCTATCACAGTCTTCTGCTTGCTCAATTTAGTTATCTCTGGAGTATGATATGTTGTTTTAGTATAATCTCACTCATGTTTAAATGCATTGCTATAAACGACATCTAAAACATCATTATCCATGTTGCATAAGTGATGCGTTGGAACTCGGGAGAGAGCATTGCTCGACCCCCGATTTTCAGGGCGTTACAATATCTTTTTCCATTCATAACACGCTCTACACATATGAGATCCATTAATGTGAATGACACTTGTGAGACCTGTATCCTAGCCCGTACCGTTCCGTAGGCTTCAACGGTCCTCCCAGTTGAATTCCGGTGACCTGCGATGCGTAGATAGCAGTTGCTCGCGACCCTGAATCGCATCCCGTATTCTAGAGTCGGCTTGACCCGAGACTTGTACCCTTGCGACCGCGCCGTCACCGCGGTTCCGACACCGCGTCTCGCGTGCCGAGGCGATACCCAGGCCAGGAGATGTGGGCCCGCATTCAGTTCAAGGAAAAACACCGCATATTGCAATCCCAAGAGAATGTCCCATCAATCACATTGAATGTCAAGTACTCCATCCCATCATGTCAAGTACAACACCATCCCCAAAGTCAACTCTCTCTCTCCACCCATCCCTTTTCAAGTACACCCATCACTCACCCATCCCTCTCTCTCTTACAACCTCTCTCTCTCTCTTCTCTCTCTCTCTCTCATTTCCTCTCAAACAACCCAACGTCCAAGCTTCCATGAGAGAGAAACTACTGTGGCCCACCTTCCTACCATCCAATCCCACCCTCCAAAGATAATCTCACCCGTTGAAATGCATCCCTTGGTGCTCTAGAATGCATCGGTGGAAGGAGAAGTCCGTGATCAAAGGTGGGTGTTTTATAGGCTTAGGATTTATTTATTTTATGATAGAACAAGTGGGGCCTACCGATTGATGGTATGGATTCCATTTGGGACCCATCTTGATGTGTGTAGCGAGGCCCCTCCATCACCGTCTCTCTCTTCCTCTCTCTCTTTCTCCCTTGTTGATGGCCCCCATGATGAATGTATTTTATCTATGTCGTCCATCCAATGGGCCACCGCGCTGACCACTTGCTACCCGGTTTGTGGCCTGTGTGACCAGCCGGTCACACAGGCCCAAATGAACAGAAATTGCAAAGATCAGCTTGGTCCAGGGATGTGTGGCCCACCCATATGGACCCTATTATGATTTATGTATTTTATCTAAGCCCTCCACTAAGTGGACCAGCCCGCTGCCCGTCCTTGGGGCTTGCATGTCCGATCGGTCATGCAAGCCTGGTTGACAGGAAAACACAAATATCATCTTGAACTGCTGAAGTGGGGTGGCCCACCCCCGTGGACCCCACGTTGATGTATGTGTAGGGTATCCACACCATCCATTTTGGAGAGATTACTTTAGGACATGAGCCCAGATTAGGGCAGACCTAGTGACAACGAGCAGAAATCAGTCTGCAATAGGCCCACTGTGATATAATTATTTTACTACCCAGGCCCACTGGATTGGGTGGAGGTTGGGATCGGCCCGCATTCCTGGGTGACCTACGTCTAAGTGGGGCCCACCGTGAGTATGTGATTCATCTAAATTGTCCATCTATTTAATGCCCAGCAGGGCAGGGACGTTAGGTGGGCTGATCGTCCAGCAGGGGCCCACCCTGCTGTGATGTTTGTATTACATCCATTCCATCCATTTCGTGGCCCACCTGTACACATGTCACACTCCTACTGGACTGGCCACTGAGGTGGGCCACACCGTGATGTATGTACTTTGGTCCACACCATCCAGATGGCTGAACAGTGGGCCAGGCCATGACGCATTATCCAGGCCGTCTAGGGCCTGGACGCTGCTACTCATCCAAAAATATAATAATAATAATTATTATATTATATTATATGGTGGGCCCATGTGGGACCCACCTCTGTGATAGGATATTGGCTAGTGTACGCCTACACCAGCTACACAGCTGCTGGGGTATAATCCTCACCGTCCAGCCATTTCAGACCATGTGGGACCCACCCCACACATGTTGCATGTGTGGAGGTGGGGCCCACCAGATGATGTATGTGTTTTATTCATCCGTCCATCTGGACGGTGGAAGGTAGAGCCCACCTTGATGAATATGTTTTAAATCCACACCATCCATCTGGATGGGTGGTGTGAGGCCACCTTGATGTATATGTTATATTCAATCCGTCCATCCATTAGCATATAGGGCCCACCTTGGTGATGTGTGCACCCAACATGTGGGCCATCCTTGATATATGTGTTATACACGCCGTTCGTTTGTTAGACGGGCGGGGCCCACCTCGATGCATGTATGTGTGGGCCGATCGTGGTGTATGTGTTTTATACACAACGTCCGTCCATTTGTGTGGCCCACCTTGTTGTGTGTATTGTATAACTATACCGTTCATTTGATGAGGCCCCTTTGTAATGTATTTGAGTTCCAGTTATGTGGCCCAATATGATATATGTGAGGCCCACATGATGCGGCCCCATTTGATGTATTTGGGGCCCACATGATGCAGCCCCATTTGATGTATTTACGGCCCACATGACGCGGCCCCATTTAATGTATTTGCGGCCCAATGATGTGACTCACTTGTTGTATTTGAGGCCCATGGGTTGAGGTCCATTATGATGTACTGAGGCCCATGGGTCGTGGCTCATTAAGATGTATTTTCGGCCCATATGTCGTGGCCCATTGTGATGTAATTTCGGCCCATTGGTAAGGCCCAATGAGATGTATTTCTCGCCCATATGGCGTGACCATTGTGATGTTTTTGTAGCCCATTTAATGAGGCCCATTATGATGTGCATTAGGCCCATGGATTGTGGCCCGTGTGGTGTATCTGAGACCCATGTGCAGGGCCCACTTGTTATGTATTTGAGGCCCTAAGATGCGGCCCATAGTGACGTATATGTGGTTCATGAGCGAGGCCCATAGTGATGTGTATTAGGCCCTTGTGTGAGGTCAGGGGCCCACAATATGTTTGGCTCTATGTGGGCCACTCCTTGGGAGCAATGATAGTTAAATCTCCACATTGATGGGCGATGATGGTTGAATGTCCACATTGTGACCTTCCCTTAGGCCTCGTTAGGCCCATTCTCACCGATTAGGATTGTCGAGGCCGATTCCGATTGTTGAGGCCGATTCCAATTGTCGAGGTCGATTCTGATTGTCGAGGCTAATTCTGATTGTTGAGACCGATTCCGCTTGTCGAGGCCGATTCTGATTGTCGAGGCCGATTCCGATTGTCAAGGCCAATTTTGATTGTCGAGGCTGATTGTCGAGGACGATTCCGATTGTCGAGGCCGATTCCGATTGTCAAGGTTGATTTCGATTGTCATGGCCAATTGTATAGGCCGATTATCTATGCAGGTTGTCGATACCGATTATCAGTATGTGACAACATAGCATCATGATACATGCCCATATGCATCATCTGCATGTTTGTTATGAGATGTGATTGACCATTGCCTATGTCATTAGGCTGTTTGTTATGATACTCCCTGATAGGCAGAGATTGTCTCACATGAGTGCATAGTATGCGCAGGATTAATGCATGACTGGATTGTATGACTCATGCATCATGCATAGTGTGTTGTGATTACTGTACGCCCTAGCGACATCAAGGGCGTAGCCTCCACAGGCATGTAGTGGATGGCCAGATGGGACACCAGAAATCTGTTACTCGCATCGGGCCGTCATAGATGGCCCTGAGTAAAAATCCTTAAACCCTCTTTGTAACACCCCGAATTTTTGCCAACTTGGAGATAGACGTCCTTAGGCAATGAGTCGATCATGATACCTTAATTGACTTCTCAGAACTCAATCATAAAGCCTCAAATTCTCTTACAACCCATTTCCTTTAAAATCTCACCTTTCACCACCTTGTTCTTCAGATTTTTCTAAGTACTTTCGCATTAGACACAAATCCTAAAGTTTAAATGAAGAAGAACAATACTTAAACTAAAACTTACTGTAAATAGTAAATACATAAATAAAATGGGCTTTTGACCATTAACCTTATGGAACCTCACAAAATGAATAGGTTATTTGGAAATATCAGCCTCTCCTGCCTTAGGGCCTTATTATGTCGTAATTAGGGCATAATTTAGTTAAGTACTAAACTGAATAATCAGTATAATTAGCTTGAACCACTTTAAATACGATCTGTAAGACCAAAAATGAAATGAACCGTTAATGCTACATTACCTTAAAATCTATAATCAATCTCTAAACCCAGTCGCTCTCGGGAGCACGTTGAAACTTCGTATTGGACCTGGACCGCCCGTCGAAAGTCTGATTGCTGTGAAAGTATACGAATATGACCGCCTTATTGGGCTTGACTACCACCTCAGAAATCAAGTCCAAATAGTATCCCGAACCGCACAACTTGAGCCCAGAGTGAAGTGCGTGAGAAATGCGAATATCTTTAGAAAACGAACTGAAACTTAAGTAAATTAAGTCGTTCACTTGCGGGCCAAATCTAAGGATTCTGACCGTTACAATCTGACCCAATTAAACCCTTGGATCAGGAAAAAATTTTAACACATGTCAGTGCACTTGTGGCCCTGATCGAGTACCGGTGACCGTTGAACTGAAACTGGTCCGCCACGGTCGATCTGTAAATCCGATTGGAACAAAAACTTAACTTGACCTGGATCCAATGTCAGGGAGCTTAAGTCCGACCGCACGCAGAAAAGGGACCTCCAGAATAGCTCCATTGACCCGAAACAGTCAGGTTTTGGCTATAACCTAAGTATACCATGGCCCTAGGGCCATTGAGGTCGATTTTGGGCCTATATAAGGACCTTAAACCCTCTCTCTCCCTTCACATACGAATTTCTAAACCCTAGAGAGAGAAGAGAGAAGAAAGAGAAGGAAAGAGAGGGAAAGTGAGAGGTAGAGTTAGGGTTTGTTCTCGGGATTCAATCCCACCGTTCAACGTGCTTAGTTACCACTACCGTATCGCTATTCCGGCGATTCTGATTCTGTTTACGGATAAGAAATCCTAACCCTAATCTTTTTAGGGATTCAGATAGTGTGTGTGATGAAATAGCTAACTTATTTCATACTATAGGTTGTCGTTATGCCGTAAACGAAGGCGGAGTGTTCAAACTGAATCCGTTACAAGTTTACCGGTGAAAGGTGCAGACTATAAACGTATAGGTTATGGTTTTCAAGGCTTTTAATGTCGGTTAATAATTTATAACCGACTGGGTTGCCTTTTCACATGTTAGATATGCCATTTCCCTCGATTTACGGTTATATATGAACTATGTTGAATATAGGCTATTCCATGTGTAGGTTGAAATGACTAGATATGTCGGGAATTTGGTTTTGTGCTTGCCATGATTATTCACCGTGAACATGTGATTGTTGAATACGTGACAACTCCTTATGAAAGGATTTTCCCTAATATAGCTTATAACTGAGTTGTATCGTGTAGGTTGAAATGTGTAGTTTAAGTGTTTGTGAAAATGATTGAATGAGTATGGAATTTGAATCCTTATTTGCCATGATTATCCATCGTGGATATATGCCTGTTGTATTCGTGACAACTCCTTGGCGAAAGGACTTGCCCTAATCCATGTTATGGCCAACATACTCATGTATGTTATAGTGTGTAGTCTAAGTGTTTGTTGAAATGACTGAATGAATATGGATTCATGATTTGTGTCTGTCATGTGTATGAAATGTAAGAACATGATTACTGTGTATTAGACAACTCCTCGGTGAAAGGATTTGCCCTATTATATGTTGAAATCAACATACGTCATGTATGTCGGTTATGTGTAGTCTAAGTATTTGATAAAATGCTTGAATGAGTTGTTGCTAGATGAACTGTAGCTAATAAGGTAGTTGAGATAGGATTCTCAACCACCTTAGGTATGTACATAAATTCCTTCAAGTAGCTGTAAATCTATATGATGTGTTTGAGTAGAATATGTATATGTAACATGGCATGTTATATGTGTTTCATTGTATTTTCAAATGCTATCCATGGTTGAAATGGTTGTTAAGTGTTGTATGATTACCACATGTACATATTTCTTACATCATAATGTGTTTGGGACTATGACGTAGTTCAGGCAATCGGTAAAAATTCCTATTTGAGTGGCCGAGCTAGTTTCACCACATTTGATGTATTCGGTGAATCTGAGTCGTATGATGATTGTCGACAGTGGTTAGTTGTTGAGGGTCAAATATTTCATATTAGACCCCAGTTATTACATGATTTATGAACATGACATTGCTTAATGAAATATTTTAATTAGGTTTTTGCTGCAGGATGTAATTAGGAGCGTTGACTGAAAAAGAGTATTAAAAGCGTGGATTTGATGCTCCGAAGTCACCAGAGCAAGGGACGAACTCCAGAAGACTAAGATCAATGAATTCACACACCAGGGATCCGAGGAAATCAAGCCGTTCACGTTAAAAATGGCCCAAAACTGGTCCAGAATGCAAGATCACAGGGTTACCGCTATCTGATTGACACGAGACTTCATACATGGGATGTGAACCATAAATTAACCGTACATATTAAATTTCAACCATTGAAGATCTCGGGAAGTGGGCCAACGGACAGATCAGCCCATTAATCTTTAATTTGGGGCCCACCTGATATCTAGAACTGCCTTAACAGTTGGCCTCAACGATTTAAATAAGATGAGAAATAGGATGGACGGATTGAATTTCTGAAGAACATCAAAGTGGACTCCATATGTACAGCGTGTGTACATAGGGTACACATGCCCGCCGAGCACCATACCACCTTCCAATTTCAAACAGCGCCCGCCCGCATCTTCTCCAGAAACGGTAGTTGCCATTTTTGGCGTTCTTTGTAACGGACGGACGAGTCCATTTTTCAAACGATTGTGGGCCCCACACATGCCCCATACGGCTGATCCAAGCCGTCCATCTTGTAGAGGGCATCGAAAGGATCGAACCTAAGCTGATATTTTGTTCTCATGCATACACACGTGTGTGATACAGAGGCCACAAAAGGACTGCTTTGCGACGTTTAAAATTGATTTTATTGAGATTTCTTCTCTGGGCCGTGTCAATGGACATTCAAAACTACCCATTCTTGACTGAAATTTCGTTTTGAATGCAATGGACGGGGTGGATTTCCCAGAAAATACTTCTACGGGGCCCACCGATCACGACAGGGAAATGGTGCGAAAGGTTTCGCACATATTAGGAAATCCAGTTTTTCAGGCGGTTGTGGGCCACCATCTTTGATCATATGGTAGATCTGAACCGTCCATCATGTAAAGGACCCAGGAAAGTCCTAAGGGACAATGTTGTTTTGGAATTTGAGTGAGGAAAGTGTCGCATTTCGAGGCCCCGAACTTGAGTGCGAAAAGACTTTCGCTGCGCGTGCGACAGCTTTCCAAATTCGATTTTCTCCACTCCAGCAGCTATAAAAAGGGTTTTGGACATGGGGAGCAGGCATCGAAGGCCTTGAACGAAGAATCTCACGTGAGAGAGAGAAAGACAGGGAGAGAAGAAAGAGTTTTTGTTGTTTTTCCTTTGGTTATGCTTTTCTTCTCAAATTTTTGATGAGATCTAGCCCATCCATGTGTGGCTAAGCCTCTTGGCTAGGGCCAAGAGGTGAAGCTTGTAGTGTGATGGGACCGATTCTACGGTTTTGATTCATATTATGGACTGATTTGATTCTAGTTTGATTTATAAGAATGCTTTTAGTTTTTAATGATTTGTTGTGACTAAAATTATAATAGATCTGCGACGGCTTGGAGTATTCTCTCCATAATTTGATTGTGAAATCAGGAAACCCTGTTGTTCACCATTGCCCCTTGGACATGGTTGGATGATGGAATCCTTCCTAACCTTCATACATCGTCTGATTGATTGTGGATTGATTTGAGTTCTGTTGTTTACCTTGTCTCATAGGCATGGATTTGTGATGGAATCGACTCTAATTCTCATATCTTTCATCTCTTTGAAAACTAGATCAATGGAAGTTCAGATCGAGCTTTAGTGACATATCTTCCAACTTGATGAAGATGAGACTCGAAGTCCAATTGAGTTCGTGAATCAAGCGTAGATCTCCCTGATCTCTACAAGTGGATCCTTGGCACCCTAGTTTTGTACCTTTAAATTTCACCAGTTTTAGTTTCGTACTTCACAATTATTCACTCATATTTACTCAATTTAAATTTCATCTTATTCTAGTTCTATTTCTAGTTAGTTTCAGATCACGTACAGGTTTCAGTCCCTGTGGATTCGACCTCGGTCTTACCGAGATTATTACTACATCACAACCCTATACTTGGGGAGTGAACAAGTTTTTGGCGCCGTTGCCGGGGATTGACGGCTACGTTTCCTGAAGTTAACTGGTTTTAGGATTAGTTTAAGATTAGGACTTTTCTGATTTTTAGGGTTTATTTTTAGAATTTTTTAATTCCAGGTTTTCATTTAATTTTTAGAAATTTTCTTTCAAGTAACCTTCTATTTTTAGATAGTTCTCCCTTTTAAGAAACTAACCCAATCTTCTCGTTTTGTAGGATTCTGAGATAAGCTACCAAATTGGTAATTTCTTTCTAATTTCTCTACTTTTTCTACTTTTAGAATTAAGATTTTAGTTTTAGAAACTTTCTTATTCTAGGTTTCCTTTTTAGAAACTAACTTTCTATTTTTAGAAATTTTCTATTTCTAGGCTTTTATTTATTTTAGAATTTTTTTCCTTTTTAGAAACTAACATTACTTTCCATTTTAAGATTAGGATTTCTAATTTAGAACTTTCTAACTTTAGGCTTAGAACTTTCCTAATTATTTTTTTTAGCATTTATTTTATTTTATTTTTAGGAACTAATTTATTTTTAGAACTTTCGTCTTTTGTTTTTAGAACTTAGGTTAGTTATTTCTCTTTTAGAGACTCTTTCTAATTTTAGAAACTAACTCATCTTTCCTTTATTTTATTTTTAGAAACTTTTTAATTTTTAGGTTTAAATTTTCTATTTTAGAAACTTTCAAATTTTAGGGAACTTTACTTTTTAGAAACTAACTTAGCTTCTAGGTTTAGGGAACTTCCTTTTTAGAAACTAACTTTCTATTTCAATTTTAGGAACTTTCTAACTTTAGACTTTCTATTTTAAAAGCTAATCTCTTTTGTTTTCTTTTGCAGGATTTTAACATAGGAACTTCTCAATTGGTACCTTCCTTCTAACTTCTCCTCCTCTTACTTTCCATACTGCCGTAGGATCTTTTTTTTTATTTTTCTTAAGATTATATTCAGATTGAGGGTTTCACCATGTACATGCACGAATGGGAACGTCAATATGCTGAGATAGCTTTTGAGCATGCGAAAAAGTGCGAAGGGATGTATGATGATTATGATAAAAATCAACCTATGTCTCAAAATTTTCCTAAACCAATCATCAAGAACCAACCTAAGCATAACATTCCATCGGTTAAGAAGTCCTTACGCGATCATATACGGAAGAACAATTCCACCCCACGAACAGTACGCGAGTGTTGGGGTTATCATAACTATGGGAGTGAGAATCATTATCACCCATCTGAGAAAAAGAAAACAATGCGTGATTATATTATGAGTGATAATAAGTATTACCAACCATCAGAATCTCCCACCTATAATCCGTATGACTATAACCAGTGGAAACATCAATGTCTGGAAGCTGAACCAGCTATATATCATAGTGATAATTCTCTTGGGTCATCTACCTTTGAAACCCAATCAGAAACAATCCAAGAGGATTCACTTCAGAAGCTCATGAAAGCACAAGAGCAATTCAATCAACTTGTCATACAATCATGCGAATTGCTCAAATCCTCAATCTCAATCATTCAGTCACATCTTATGGAGAAGGAAGAGGCTAGGTTATCCCAGTCTCATCTCAATCTAGAAGCACAATGTGAAGAAGGTTATCATAATTCGCTTGTGGCAGAAACTGAAATTATGAATGAGGAATTGGATTCCATTAATTAGCAGATGGTTCGATTTCCCGATGAGTCGATCTCGATGACTGTCCAAAGGAATGATCAAGAGACGTGGGTGTCTTTCAAATATAATGATAGTGACACACTTCACTCACATGACACACATGATTACACTGATGAGGTAGAGGTTGGTTTATTCGAACCTCAACCCAATCTAGGAACAGAATGTGAGGAATGTGATCCCATCCTAAGTTCACACTGCATGGAACTGGATGATGATGAGTATTGGGATTCAATCTCAAGTGTGGCCCTTGCCAATGATCAAGAGGTTCAGGAAGTTGCCAACCATAATGATGTACTCCACCTGTCTGAAATGACTGATTTGAATGTGGAGAATGAACCACTTTCACCTAACCCTTCCAACCTTTGTGATGCATGTTTGGACCACTCCCCTGAATTGAATGATGATAGGATTCGGGAGAGAGACGCTTCACTTGACATGACTCTGGAATTTGAAACTACCCAGTTGAGGCTACAATATGAGTTATACACTTTAGACGATTCAATGCCTCCACTGAGAAGCTTCAATGACCAGAGTCTTCATATCGATGCTCCCCCTATTGATCTCCAACTTGTCTGTGTAGGGCAGAAGCAAGAGAGCATGCGTTCATCCGCTTCTAGAGACGATAGAATCCTTGGGCAAATCATCACACACTTCGATGCAGAAGACGAGGCACTCTTAGCTGAATTTTCCAATTCTTTGGATGATTGCGTGGCACACTTTTCAGATTCGAATGATCCTATTATTAAAGAAATAGTGGATGCCTTACAAGAGACTATCTTGGTAGTTGTTACTAACCGAGAGAACCCGTACTCTGAAGCCCCTCTTTCCCCAGACCCTGAATGTTTACCATTAAAGGAAGAGGAGCTGAAAATTGAACCGAAGTCTGTAACGTCGGAATGTGTTGAGACTACATTACTTCCTGAATTTTATCTACCTGTAGTCTTTGATTCACCATGGGATACTAACTTTGAGACTTTTTCTGACACAGGTGAATCATATATACTTTGGATACCTCAGGTGAATCATATATACTTCTCAATGCCTCCACTGAGAAGCTTCAATGACCAGAGTCTTCATATCAATGACCAGAGTCTCCATGTTGATTAATTCAGTGCACGCTCATACCAATCGAACTTGTCAAGTAACCCAATTGACCCGATGTATGTTCACCATGTATGGATGTCATTGCTTGAACCTAAGGTACCAAACTCACCAGTGAAAATCTCATTTAAACCTTGGTACCTCGATCCGCTAAGACTCATGAGCCGGGCATGGTGGTATGAGACACCGTGGTCAAGCTGTCGGCCTACGCTGGGGCAACGAACCTCCTTGTAATGACCAGTGAGTAACACCGTCATATGAGCCGAATACGGTGATATGGGACACTGTATTCGAGCTGTCGGCCTACACTGATTAGGTGACGAGCCCTTTGTAGTGACTTCGAGCATACTGTGAGACTGCGTTGAGGCGATGAGCCTTTCCGTAGCAACTAGAGTATAAACTAGGCTTACACTGATCAAGTGACGAGCCCTTTATAGCAACCTAGAACCGCAACATCGTATGAGATTTGCTATGACTGACGACCCTAGAATGGATCATTGTTTGGGAATTGATATAAGGGAGGTACCTTATCTTCCCAACACTGTTACATGAATCAATCTAATCAAGTATTGGCTAACATGAGCATGCACCGTACTGCATGTGCTTTGGCGAGAAGAGCACTTTTGGGAGGTTGTCATGCGCGCCGTGAGATGAAGACGCTGAGGGAGTGTAGGCAAGGGCATGCATCATTAATACATATCATGTTTGCATTAATCAGAGTACTTAGGGATGCTTGATTATATTGCTTTATCATTACTATTTGATTGAATTGATAACATGTTAACCTTTGCCTTATAGTTCCACTGAGTTGATCACTTACTCCCACATTACGGGACGGTGTGTTAAACACCAACCAGACTCTATTTTAGTTTCAGATGATGGTAATGCTTACGAAACGGAGCTGGACTTTTATGATGATGAGGAGGGTTTCTCCTATATGCAGCTATCAGGCGGGTCTATGTAAACCATGTTCTGATCGACGAGGTTACAGGGTTGCTGATTAGATGTCATTACACTTGTTATTTTGCACTTTTGGAATACCCATGTATATTCATTTTGTTCATTTTTAGAGTATACATGTATATATTTAACCTAGTAACATGTTCACACTCTGGAGACTTACAACAGTTTATATATTTTATATATCTATCACAGTCTTCCGCTTGCGTAATTTAACTATATCCGGAGTATGATATGCTGATTTGGTATAATCTCACTCATGTTTAATGCATTAATACGAACAACATTCAATCATCATTATCTATGTTGCATAAGTGATGCGTTGGAACTCGGGAGTTGAGCTTCTGCTCAACCCCTTATTTTCAGGGCGCTACAAGATGGTATCAGAGCATGATTTGGATTAAACTGGACCTGGGTTATGGTAACATGACGCACACTATCGCACTCTGATTTAGGAAGGGGGCGATGGAATCTAGAAACCACATTAGAATCCCAAGTTTCACCGACAGGCGAGATTAGCTACAGTAGTTTAGCCCATACGCGTTCAAGATCATACGAATGGATTTCAATCACATTTAGACCGTTAGTCGGCGAATTGGAGTTGTACTTGACAATTTCGAACATGAAACAAATCCAAAAAGGCGTGAATATGTGTACGTACAGTTAGGAAAAACGGACCCTATGGGGCCTAAGGACCCAAACCAAGAAATTTAGAGTAGAGTAATGAGAGAACTTAAATTTAGAGGGGAATAATGAGATAACTAGGACCTTGGGAATGAAGAGTATATAAACAATAATGACCATCAAATGTTGGGATATTTAGAGTTTTGGGACCTAAAGTTAGTACTCCTAGATCTCGAAAAATCTGACAGTATAGGAAACCCAGGAAATTAATAATGTGAACCCTAAAACCTCCTTAGCTGGTACGGTCATGTGTGTAGTGCTCGAGCACAGTTAAATTCAAGTCCGGGCAGCTCAATTCCAATCAGACAACTTTTGACCCTAAGCGATAAAACAATTTCTTATATTAGAAATGGTATGAAATCATCTAGCGTATGAGCGTAGACTTTGGATTACCGCTACTCATAAGCTAAGACTAAGCTACTGGTTATACTAAGGAATGTAAAGGACTGAATATGCTAAAATAATTGAAAGATAAACTTAGTTAGTTGGCTTGATTAGGTTGAAGTGAGGCCTCATTCCTTCGTTAGATTCCCTTGATACTTATAGGCTTCTTTAACAACTCTTAGGAAGCTTGTTTGATTAGAAACTAATCACGTTCAGAGAAAACTTCTATATCCCTTGGATTTAACGTTAGGTCAAGTCAACACACCCCCTTAGAATTACCTTCCCAAGGACTTGTTACAATCGGGAACACGGAGTAGAGGAACTATACATAAGCGAAGTATTCGCAGTTTGAATCGAATTCTCAATCCTGGTAGTTACCAATGAACTCAATGCTCTGATCAAGCAGAAGATTGGGATCAACTAGGATTAAGAACTGATACGACACATTTTCTATCATAGCTAGGAAGAAGGTCAATGTATCCGGCTCAGACCCACTACACAACTTTCCTTTCATGTTGGCTCGACCACTTACAACCAAAAGTTTATTACTTCGCCTTTGAGAAGTGTTAAGAACATATAGCCAATAGGGATTTTTTATTTTTTATTTTTTGGCCCAAGAAGTTTCTCAAATGGGCAACAGACAGTTAGGAATTAGGTCCCGTATCACAGATCATTCTGGCATACATATTGTGCATATGAACTCAGAAAGATAGTCTGCCCATTAACCTATTTTGTCCAAATTCCTTATCTACTAATAATCTATAGATTATCTTACAGTATTAAACCGGACCTGATTAGAAAGGGTAAGTCGGGACTGTGGCAAAAGTCCTTCTTTGGTAGAATTGGACATCTTGCCACAAACTCACACCCGTCCCTAAAATCAACCACAACACCCATCATTTTTTTAGCTCTTTTCTATAACCATAGGTACCAATACCATAGTACACATCATCGATGGAAGGAAGACCAATGTATTGGGAGATCGTATCCCATTTCATGTCAAGGATAGGTCCTAGATTACACCTTGTTCCGACATACGGATCAGAACATAAATTCTTGAACCTTGAGAGTAAAAATAATTTTTAAAGGGGGTAGAACATTATGAGTCCAATCTACTTAGGTCAGCTAATACATCCGTTGGATCAAAGTGGCGCAGCGGAAGCGTGGTTGGCCCCTGCCCCACTGGCCTAGGATCGAAGGAAATTGATCCAGGTTATACGTAAGGTTAGGTCATTAAATAGGATCTGAATCTTTCTTAGAATGTCAATAATGAAGTCTTTGAAGGAAAGCAATTAGGGTTCAAGTATTCAACTAATTCATATTAAAGAATAGGCCTAACAATGGGTGCAGCTGAATTGTAATAGCCAATGTCAGTGTATCTACAAGGTAATCGTTGAATACGGACCCAATAGGAGCTTTAGCCAATTTTAAGGCGAAACAGTTTTAAGGAGGGTAGACTAAAGTGACCCATACTAGCATAAATAGTATACACCCCACCACGCATATAAACTTAAAACCCATAAAGCTTAGGCAAAAGGAATAATAGAATTTGTACTCATTACCCTTAGCCAATTTCAGGGACGAAATTATTTTTAAGGAGGGTAGATTGTAACACCCCGGATTTTTGCCAACTTGGAGATAGACGTCCTTAGGCAATGAGTCGATCATGATACCTTAATTGACTTCTCAGAACTCAATCCTAAAGCCTCAAATTCCTTTCAACCTATTTCCTTTAAAATCTCACCTTTCACCACCTTGTTCTTCAGATTTTCTAAGTACTTTCGCATTAGACACAAATCCTAAAGTTTAAATGATGAAGAATAATATTAAAACTAAAACTCACTGTAAATAGTAAATACATAAATAAAATGGGCTTTTGACCATTAACGTTATGAAATCTCACAAAACGAATAGGTTATTTGGAAAGATCAGCTCTCCTGCCCTAGGGCCTTATTCTGTCGTAATTAGGGCATAATTTAGTTAAGTACTAAACTGAATAATCAGTATAATTAGCTTGAACTACTTTAAATACGATCTGTAAGACCCAAAATGAAATGAACCGTTAACGTTACATTACTTTAAAATCTAGAATCAATCTCTAAACCTAGTTGCTCTCGTGAGCACGTTGAAACTCCATATCGGACCTGTACCACGTGTCGAAAGTCCGATTGCTACGAAACTATACAAATATGACCGCCTTATTGGGCTTGACTACCATCCCGAAAATCAAGTCCAAATAGTATCCCGAACCGCACAACTTGAGCCCGGAACGAAGTGTGTGAGAAACGCAAATATCTTTAGAAAACGAACTGAAACTTAAGTGAATTGAGTCGTTTACTTGCGGGCCAAATCTAAGGATTCTTACTGTCAGAATCTGACCCAATTATACCCTCAGATCAGGAAAAATTTTCAACACATGTCAGTGCACTCGTGGCCCTGATCGAGTACCAGTGACCGTTGAACTGAAACTGGTCCGCCACGGTCGATCTGTAAATCCGATCGGACCAAAAACCTAACTCGACCTGGATCCAATGTCAAGGAGCTTAATTCCGACTGCACGTAGAAAAGGGACCTCCAGAACAGCTCCATTGAGCCGAAACAGTCAGGTTTTGGCTATAACCTAAGTATACCATGACCTTGGGGCCATTGAGGTCAATTTTGGGCCTATATAAGGACCTTAAACCCTCTCTCTCCCTTCACATACGAATTTCTAAACCCTAGAGAGAGAAGAGAAGAAAAAGAAGGAAAGAGAGGGAAAGTGAGAGGTAGAGTTAGGGTTTGTTCTCGGGATTCAATCCCGCCGTTCAACGTGTTTAGCTACCACTACCGTATCGCTATTCCGGCGATTCTGATTCTGTTTTCGGATAAGAAATCCTAACCCTAATCTGTTTTAGGGATTCAGATAGTGTGTGTGATGAAATAGCTAACATATTTCATACTATAGGTTGTCGTTGTGTCGTAGACGAAGGCGGAGTGTTCAAACTGAATCCGTTACGAGTTTACCAGCGAAAGGTGCGGACTATAAATTTATATGTTATGGTTTTCAAGGCTTTTAATGTCGGTTAATGATTTATGACCGACTGGGTTGTCGTTTCACATGTTAGATACGTTGTTTCCCTCGCTTTATGGTTATATATGAACTATGTTGAATATAGGTTATTCCATGTGTAGGTTAAAATGACTGGATATGTAGGGAATTTGGTTTTGTGCTTGCCATGATTATTCACCATGAACATGTAATTGTTGAATACGTGACAACTCCTTATGAAAGGATTTTCCCTAATATAGCTTATAACTGAGTTATATCGTGTAAGTTGAAATGTGTAGTCTAAGTGTTTGTGGAAATGATTGAATGAGTATGGAATTTGAAGCCCTATTTGCCATGATTATCTGTCGTGGATATATGCATGTTGTATTCGTGACAACTCCTTGGCAAAGGACTTGCCCTAATCCATGTAATGGCCAACATACTTCATGTATGTTATAGTGTGTAGTCTAAGTGTTTGTTGAAATGACTGAATGAATATGGATTCATGATTTGTACCTACCATGTGTATGGAATGTAAGAACATGATTGATGTGTATTAGACAACTCCTCGGTGAAAGGATTTGCTCTATTATATGTTGAAATCAACATACGTCATGTATGTCGGTTATGTGTAGTCTAAGTGTTTGACAAAATGCTTGAATGAGTTGTTGCTAGATGAACTGTAGTTAATAAGGTAGCTGAGATAGGATTCTCAACCACCTTAGCTATGTACATAAATTCCTTCAAGTACCTGTAAATCTATATGGTGTGTTTGAGTAGAATATGTATATGTAACATGGCATGTTATATGTGTCTCATTATATTTTCAAATGCTATCCTTGGTTGAAATGGTTGTTAAGTATTGTATGATTACCACATGTACATATTTCTTACATCATAATGTGTTTGGGACTACGACGTAGTCCAGGCAATCGATATAAAAATTCCTATTTAAGTGGTCGAGCTAGTCTCACCACATTCGATGCGTTCAGTGAATCCGAGTCGTACGATGATTGTCGACAGTGGTTAGCGCTCCATGTCGATTAATTTAGCGTACACTCATACCAATCGAACTTGTCAAGTAACCCGATTGACCCGATGTATGTTCACCATGTATGGACGTCATTGCTTGAACCTAAGGTACCAAACTCACCAGTGAAAATCTCATTTAAACCTTAGTACCTCGATCCGCTAAGACTCATAAGTCGGGCATGGTGGTATGAGACACCGTGGTCGAGCTGTCGGCCTATGATGGGGTGACGAGCCTCCCCGTAGTGACCAGTGAGCAACATCGCCATGTGAGCCGAATACGGTGGTATGTGACACTTTATTCAAGCTGTGGCCTACACTGATCAGGTGACGAGCCCTTTGTAGTAACCTCGAGCATACTCTGAGACTGCCTTGAGGCGACGAGCCTTTCCGTAGCAACTAGATTATAAACTAGGCCTACACTGATCAGGTGATGAGCCCTTTGTAGTGACCTAGAACCGCAACATCTTATGAGATTTGCTAGGACTGACGACACTATAATGGATCATTGTTTGGGAATTGATATAAGGGAGGTACCTTAACTTCCCAACATTGTTGTATGAATCAATCTAATTAAGTATTGGCTAACATGAGCATACACCGTACTGCATGTGCTTTGGCGAGGATGAGCACTTTCAGGAGGTTGCTGATGAGGGTCGAATATTGCATATTAGACCCCGTTTAGTACCTGATTTTACGTACATGCTAAAGCTTAACGTTGTATTTTAATCATGTTTTTAATGTAGGATGTAATCTGGAGTCAGGACTGAAATAGAATATTACAAGTTTGGATTTAGGGCTCCGAAGTCACCAAAGAAAGGGACGGATGCCAGAGGACCAATATTGATGGATTTACACGTCAGGGACCTGAGGAGATCAAGTCATTCACGTTAAAGAGGCCCGAAATTGGTGCAAATTGCAAGATCAGGTGGTTCCCACCATCCGATTGGCTCGAAATTTCATACATGGCATGGGGGACATAAATTAACCGTACACATTAAATTTTAGCCATTGGATATCTCGGGAAGTGGCCAACGGCCAGATCAGCCCCTTAATTCATTAAGTGAGACCCACCTGTTATCTGGATATACCTCAACTTCAGATTCAATGCCTTAAATGGGGATGCAAATTAAATGGCCGGATTAGATTCATCAAGAACATCGCAGTGGACCCCACCTCGTGTGGCAAGTGTATAGTGCACATGTGCACTAACTGTGCACTGTAAGTGCAATATCGGTCAAAGGTGTTTTGACCGACAGAATTCAAAACAAAACCCAAAAAGGAAACTTCCGTTTCCAGCGACTTTTGCATTGATGGTCGGTTCGCCATTGTGGGTCCACACCGTCCATCACACCAACAATCTGGACCGTCCATCAGATCCAAATGAAGCCTATTATCACTGCCTAGGCGGCAGAATTGCAAATGATCATCAGGAGTGAGATCCAACCATTCAAACATAGAATAGACGGTGTAATGAGTTATTCTGTGGGCCACACCAAAATGGAGAAAAAATCATATATTTCCGACCTAAATTCCGAGATGAATTCGGTGAACGGATTGGATTTCTCATATGACAGATGAAATGGGCCCCACCAGCGTCACAGCGGAAGAGATCCGCTGCTCTGTTCGCGTCCGGACGCTGTCCATTTTGTGGAAGCTAGTGGGCCACCATCATCACCCGTATGGATCATCCAAGCCTTCCATCGTGTAGAGGGCTTTGAAAGCTTCGAATCCATGCTGACCTTTCACACCCATTCGTGCACACGTGCGCGATACAAGGGCCACAAGCGAACTGCCCTGCAACGTTCCAAATCGATCTTAGCGTGATTTCTTCTCTAGAACGCATCAACGGACAACCAAAACCGTCCCTCCTTGGTCTAAATTTCCAGAAGAATATAATGGACGGAGTGGATTTCTCAATACAAAAGCAAAGTGGGCCCCACCATCAGAACAGCGTAAGAGATGTTACGCAGGACGCTATTTTCGCACGACCGTAAATTCTGGATTTTTCGGAATCATGTGGGACCCTATATTTGATCAGATGGGCAAGCTAAACCGTCCATCGTGTAGACCAGCTAAAATCCTCCTAAGGGACACTAAAACATTGGAAAGAAAGCATGGAAGATGGGACTTTTCAGCGTTATCTTTTGGCTGTGAAACACATTACGCTGCAGTGGTGCAAACGGCTGTCCACCTCTTCGGCCACCGACCTCCAATAGCTATAAAAAGCCTGAGGAGTTGCAGTGGAAAAAGAGAGAAAAACGGGAGAAGAGATCTCAGCCGCTTGTAGCTAGACGTGGAGAAGGGAATTGGCAGCCGTGACAAGGAAGGAAGAAGCGAGAGAAGGGAGATGTTTTCCTTATATAAATTTTATTTCTCCTTCTCTCTAATTAATCTTATGGATTGCTAAACTCCTTAGCTAGGGCTGAGATGAAGCCCCTGATTAGAATGATTCTTGTTAGATGTTGATTTTATTTGAGTTTGATTGGTTTATTTCTTTCTCTAGTTTACCTTCAATGAAAACTTCCATACTTCTCCATTCTATGAGCTTGACCATAGTCTAGATTTGGATGTGGTTTGGGATCTTATCCTAGGTGCTTGTGTCTGACCATGAACAGGTTCCTTGTAGAGAAAGAAATAGGAATTTACATCTCTTCATGCCTGACCATGGATGGAAAGATGTGATCCTTATGCTTTAAGGGATTATACATTCTATGCGCCCGACCAAGGACATAGAGTGTGCTTTATTTAATTTAATCAATCTGAATTAGTATGAATCAACAGGTAAAACAAGAGTCAAGATAATTAAGGGTGGATTCGAAAGTCCTAGTGCTCTCCTTGATTGAAGTTTCCTCACTGTTCTCAGATATTTTCCATAGATTTTTGTTATTAGTACGCTGAACTATTTGTTGGATTAGTTAAGAAGAATCACAAATGTGAATTGTGACGACCAGTCCTCGTGGGAACGATCTCGTAATACGTACCAAATCTACATCTGATTCGTATACTTGCGAGTTTAAAATCATTTAAATCAGGTTGGTTTAAATAAAACATCAGTTGCCATGCGCGCCGTGAGATGAAGACGTTGAGGGAGTGTAGGCGAGGGCATGCATCATTAATACATATTATGTTTGCATTAATCAGAGTACTTAGGGATGCTTGATTGTATTGCTTTATCATTACTGCTTGATTGAATTGATAACATGTTAACCTTTGTCTTATAGTTCCACTGAGTTGATCACTCACTCCCACGTTACAGGACGGTGTGTTAAACACCAACCAGATCTTGTTTTAGTTTCAGATGATGGCGATGCTTACGAAGCGGAGCTGAACTTTTATGATGATGAGGAGGATTTCTCCTATATGCAGCTATCAGGCGGGTCTATGTAGACCATGTTCTGATCGACGGGGTTACAGGGTTGCTGATTAGATGCCATTACACTTGTTATTTTGTACTTTTGAAACACCCATGTATATTCATTTTGTTCATTTGTGGATTATACATGTATATATTTAACCTAGTAACATGTTCACACTCTAAAGACTTACAACAGTTTATATATTTTATATATCTATTACAGTCTTCCGCTTGCATAATTTAACTGTCTTTGTAGTAAGATATGCTAATTTGGTATATTTCCACTCATGTTTAATGCACTAATACGAACAACATTCAATCATCATTATCTATGTTGCATAAGTGATACGTTGAAACTCGGGAGCTGAGCTTCTGCTTGACCCCTAATTTCAGGGTGTTACACTCTTGGTACCAGAGGACGCCCCAACGTCGAGACCGAGGGGATATATATGACCTCATGAGGGCCGTATACCAGTAGGTCGCGTCTCCCACTGTGTCGTGGTCGGTTGGGAGGGGGTGTGGCTTTTCCCACTCGAGGGTAGGGGGCATAGCTAGGCTGAGTTCGATCAGCTCGTAAATGAGTCCGCTATCGACGTGCTGGGTAGATATTGGCTGACTATTGACTAGGCGGATAGTGATGTCTCTTTCACTTGCATGGTTGCGCATCCGGTAGGCGGCAAATCCGTGTAGAGTGTACTAGACCTCGGTGATGATCCCAGAGATGTACAGTACTGATATGTGGACCTATTGAGCAGGAGTTGCATAATCATTCATTCACTATTCACTCGGGCTAGTGGTGCGCAACTATTTGTTACGTGTACCTTCTCAACGGCCTAGATTTCGATTAAGGCGCGCGACTAACATGAGATCAAGAGTTTACCACATTGAGTCTAACTATCCAAATTTAGGTATGGGACTAGTTTGGATAGAAGTCCCTTGTGATGGACCCCATAGCATGCGATACTACGTATTATCATCCCAACTTCACACTCCAGCCTGGTCATTTCATTCGCACCGCATATTGCATTACATCTGTGACATATGGTATTCTGGGTTGATACGTTTCTGCATTTATATGGTCTAGATGATCTTGACGGTATTTGTAGACTCATCAGGATTTGTATACTACATTGCTTCCTCGGCATATGATATTGGCTTATTATGTTTTTGCATCGCATAGCCTGGATGAGACTGATTATATTTATGGACTTACCAGCATGTTTTCGCATTACTCTGATATTGTACGATTTAAGGATTGCCAGTATTTCCACTTACTCTGATATTTATATGCTTGGCACTTATCTTGTGCACACACTTACACCACCCTCTAAGCTTTCTATAATCTTATGCACGATAGATGTGTGCAGGTGGCATTAGGTTGCAGTAGCGTTGAGCATGGAGCGTGCAGCGGTCTTCCAGAGCTTTGATTTTTTTTTAATATATGTATTTCCCTTTCAGCATTGTATTCAACTGTTTATGTTAGTGGATATATGATGATGATGTTGCCTTTGTGATTTGGGTATACTTATGGTTATGCATCTTACGGGATAAATGTACATTGAAAAATCCTCTTTGTAAGATCCCAGGATCGGAACCTGGGTATGGGCGCTAGGAGCTGAGAATGGGGTACTACGGAGGCTGTCGGCAGCGGATTCGATGATCGAGAATTTTGTGAGCCCGGTTTCCGAGTTTGGCGCGTGACAGAAGATTGTATCAGAGCATAACTTAGGAATACTTAAGGATAACATTACTTATCTACTGATAGCTATCCTACACTCTATGATTATTGAGAACTTAGAATGATTAGGTCCCTGAGTTCGAATAACTTAGAGACCTTTTAACATAGCTCCCTGCATTGAGATTGTGAGGCTGCGTAGTATTCCAGTTTTGATCATCTCTGATCCGAGATCCGAGGTTCTGTAGGATCACCATAGTGTTGATGATGCGTCTTAGGAGGGCAAGGTTGAGATTAAGGAGCGTTATCTTCATCCTTTTGTAGATTAATTGTGCCTTGACATATATACTTAATGATATTTTCTCTTCCCTTGTCTGTTTTGTAAATTTTGATGACAAAATTTTTATTTCAAGAGGAGACTTGTGAGACCCGTACCGTTCCGTACGCTTCTATAGTCCTCCCGGTCGAATTTCGGAGACCCGCGATGCATAGATAGTAGTTGCGCGTGACCCTGAGTCGCATCCCGTATTCCAGAGTTGGCTCGACCCTAGACTTGTACCCTTGCGACCGCGCCTTCACCGCTGTTCCGACGCCACGTCTCTTGCGCCGAGATAATACCCAGGCCAGGAGATGTGGGCCCGCATTCAGTTCGAGAAAAAATATCGCGTATTGTAATCCCAAGAGAATGTCCCATTAATCACATCAAATGTCAACTCTCTCTCTCCACCCATCCCTTTTCAAGTACACCCATCACTCACTCACCCATCCCTCTCTCTCTTATCTCTCTCTCTCTCATTTCCTCTCAAACAACCCAACGTCCAAGCTTCCATGGGAGAGAAACTAGTGTAGCCCACCTTCCTACCATCTAATCCCACCCTCCAAATATCATCTCACCCGTTGAAATGCATCCCTTAGAGCTCTAGAACGCATCGGTCGAAGGAGAAGTCCATGATCAAAGGTCAGTGTTTTATAGGCTTAGGATTTGTTTATTTTATGATGGAACAAGTGGGGCCTACCGATTGATTGTATGGATCCCATTTGGGACCCATCTTGATGTGTATATTGATGTATGTATTAGAGGGGCCCATAGTGGCTGGGCCCCTCTATCACCATCTCTCTCTTCCTCTCTCTTTCTCCCCTGTTAATGGCCCCCATGATGAATGTGTTTTATCTATGTCATCCATCCAGTGGGCCACCACGCTGACCACTAGCCGACAGCCACTTGTTGCCCGGTTTGTGGCCTGTGTGACCAGTCGGTCACACAGGCCCAAATGAATGGAAATTGCAAAGATCAGCTTGGTCCAGGGCTGTGTGGCCCACCCTTATGGACACTACTATGATTTATGTATTTTATCTAAGCCCTCCACCAAGTGGGCCAGCCCGCTACCCGTCCTTGGGGCATGCATGACCGGTCGGTCATGCAGGCCTGGTTGACAGGAAAGCACAAATATTAGCTTGATCTGCTAAAGTGAGGTGGCCCACCCCCGTGGACCCCACGTTGATGTACGTGTACAGTATCCACACCATCCACTTTAGAGAGATTACTTTAGGACATGAGCCCAGATTAGGGCAGACCTAATGATAACGAGCAGAAATCAGTCTGCAATAGGCCCACTGTGATATAATTATTTTACTGCCCAGGCTCACTTGACTGGTGGGGTTGGGATCGACCCGCTTACTGGGTGACCCACGTCTAAGTGGGGCCCACCGTGAGTATGTGATTCATCTAAACCGTCCATCTATTTAACGCCCAGCAGGGCAGGGATGTTGGGTGGGCCAATCGTCCAGCAGGGGCCCACCCTGCTGTGATGTTTGTATTACATCCATTTCGTGGCCCACCTGTACACATGTCACACTCCTGCTGAACTGGCCACTGAGGTGGGCCACGTGATGTATGTGCTTTGGTCCACACCGTCCAGATGGCTGGACAGTGGGTCAAGCCATGATGCATTATCCAGGCCGTCCAGGGCCTAGACACTGCTACTCGTCCAAAAATATAATCATAATAATAATAATAATATATTATATTATATTATATGGTGGGCCCATGTGGGACCCACCTCTGTGATAGGATATTGGCTAGTGTACGCCTACACCAGCTACACAGCTGTTGGGGTATAATCCTCACCGTCCAACCATTTCAGCCCGTGTGGGACCCACCCCACACGTGTTGCATGTGTGGAGGTGGGGCCCATTAGATGATGTATGTGTTTTCTTCATCCGTCCATCTAGACGGTGGAAGATAGAGCCCACCTTGATGAATATGTTCTAAATCCACACCGTCCATCTGGACGGGTGGTGTGAGGCCACCTTGATGTATATGTTATATTCAATCCATCCATCCATTAGCATATAGGGCCCACCTTGGTGATGTGTGCACCCAGCACGTGGGCCATCCTTGATATATGTGTTATACACGCCGTCCGTTTGCTGGACGGACGGGGCCCACCTTGATGCATGTATGTGTGGGCCGATCGTGGTGTATGTGTTTTGTACACAACGTCCATCCATTTGTGCAGCCCGCCTTGTTGTGTGTATTGTATAACTATACCGTTCATTTGATGAGGCCCCTTTGTAATGTATTTGAGTTCTAGTTATGTGGCCCAATATGATATGTGAGGCCCACATGATGCGGCCCCATTTGATGTATTTGCGGCCCACATGATGCAGCCTCATTTGATGTATTTGTGGCCCACATGATGCGGCCCCATTTGATGTATTTGCGGCCCATTGATGCGACCCACTTGTTGTATTTGAGGCCCATGGGTTGCGGCCCATTATGATGTACTGAGGCCCATGGGTCGTGGCCCATTGAGATGTATTTTCGGCCCATATGTCGTGGCCCATTGTGATGTAATTCCGGCCCATTGGTAAGGCCCAATGAGATGTAATTCCGGCCCATATGGCGTGACCATTGTGATATTTTTGTAGCCCATTTAATGAGGCCCATTATGATGTGCATTAGGCCCATGGGTTGTGGCCCGTGTGGTGTATCTGAGACCCATGTGCAGGGCCCACCTGTTGTGTATATGAGGCTCTAAGATGCGGCCCATTGTGACGTATATGTGGTTCATGAGAGAGGCCCATAGTGATGTGTATTAGGCCCTTCTGTGCTGTCGGGGGCCCACGATACGTTTGGCTCTATGTGGGTCACTCCTTGGGAGCAATGATGGTTAAATGTCCACATTGATGGGCGATGATGGTTAAATGTCCATATTGTGACTTTTCCTTAGGCCTCGTTAGGCCCATTCTCACCGATTCCAATTGTTGAGGTCAATTCCGATTGTCGAGGCCGATTTCGATTGTCGAGACTAATTCCGATTGTTGAAATCGATTCCAATTGTCGAGGCCGATTCCGATTGTCGAGGCCGATTCCGATTGTTAAGGCCGATTTTGATTATTGAGGTCGATTCCGATTGTCGAAGCCGATTCCGATTGTCGAGGCCGATTCTGATTGTCGAGGTTGATTCCGATTGTCGTGGCTGATTGTATAGGCCGATTATCTGTGCAGGTTGTCGATACCAATTATGAGTATGTGACAGCATAGCATCATGATACATGCTCATATGCATCATATGCATGTTTGTTATGAGATGTGATTGACCATTGCCTATGTCATTGGGCAGGTTGCTATGATACTCCCTGATAGGCTGAGATTATCTCACATGAGCGCATGGTATGCATAGGATTGATGCATGACTGGATTGTATGACTCATGCTTCTTGCATTGTGTGTTGTGATTACTGTACGCCCTAGCGACATCAGGGCCGTAGCCTCCACAGGCATGTCGTGGATGGCCAGATGGGACACCGAAAATCTGTTACTAGCATCAGGCAGCCATAGATGGCCCTGTGTGAAACTTCTTAAACCCTCTTGGTACTAGAGGATGCCCCAACGTCAAGACCGAGTGGATATATATGAGCGCATGAGGGCCGTATACCAGTAGGCCTCATCTCCCACTGTGTCGTAGTCGTTTGGGAGGGGGTGTGGCCTTACCCGCCCGAGGGTTAGGGGCATAGCTAGGCTGAGTTCGACCAGCTCGTAAATGGGTCCGCTATCGAGGTGCCGCAAAGATATTGGCTGACTACTGGCCAGGAGGATAGTGAGATCTCTTCCACTTGCATAGTTGCGCGTCTAGTGGGCGGCAATTATATGTAAAGTATACTAGACCCCGATGATGATCCAAGAGATGTACCGTATTGATATGTGGACTTATTGAGCAGGAGTTGCATATTCATTCATTCACACTCGGGCTAGTGGTGCACAACTATTTGTTACGTGTACCTTCGCAATGGCCAGGATTTCTATTGGGGAGCGCGACTAACTTGAGATCAGGAGTTTACCACATTGAGTCTGACTATCTAAATTTAGGTATGGGACTAGTTTGGATAGAAGTCCCTTGTGATGGACCCCATAGCCTGCGATACTACGTATTATCATCCCGACTTCACACTATAGCCTGGTCATTTCATTCGCACCACATATTGCATTACATCCGCGGCATATGGTATTCTGGGTTGATACATTTCTGCATTTTATGGTCTAGATGATCTTGACGGTATTTGTAGACTCATCAGGATTTGTATACTACATTACTTCCTCGGCATATGATATTGGCTTATTATGTTTTTGCATCGCATAGCCTGGATGAGGCTGATGATATTTATGGACTTACCAGCATGTTTCCGCATTACTCTGATATTGTACGATTTATGGATTGTCAGTATTTCCACTTACTCTGATATTTATATACTTGACACTTATCTTGTGCACACACTTACACCACCCTCTAAGCTTTCTATAATCTTATGCACGGTAGATGCGTGCAGGTGGCATTAGGTTGCAGTAACATTGAGCATGGAGCGTACAGCGGTCTTCCAGAGCTTTGATTTTTTTTTAATATATGTATTTCCCTTTCAGCATTGTATTCAACTGTTTATATTAGTGGATATATGATGATGATGTTGCCTTTGTGATTTCAGTATACTTGTAGTTATGCTTCTTACGAGATAAATGTACATTGAAAAATCCTCCTTATAGGATCCCAGGATCGGAACCTGGTGTATGGGTGCTGGGAGCCGAGAATGGGGTACTATGGAGGTTGTCGGCAACGGATTCAGTGATCGGGAATTTTGTGAGCCGGTTTCTGAGTTTGGAGTGTGACAACACTTTCGTTTTCCTTAGCCTTACTCCAAGAGTTGACATGTGGCCCTCATCCTATCATTTATTTAAGATAGATTGAGAGACGGCTTGTAGTTGAAGGAACAACATCGACAAACCAATGGTTCATCAACGACATTAATTAGATAATTTTAGTCATAGGATAGAAATTTTCTTTTCTAGAAATCTGAAGATATTTGAATAAGGATGCATAAAATTATAAAATCTAAATTTAATTTTAAAAACCATTTATTTTCCATTACATTCCAAAAATTCTAACAAAGTCCTCTTTTCAAGAATACTTGATTAAGTTTAATATCCTAATTAGTTTATTAATTATAGGCGATGTGAAAATAGATGATAAAAAAAAAATTACACTTTTATTTTACTTTATTCTAGATTCATAGGATGGTCTACTTATGAATCTCAGTAGTAATTTAGATCTCAATATGGAGTCAATTGTATCTGTGATACTTACCAATGAGTTTCGTACAAAAGGATATGAGGAATCTTCTAGTAATGTCATGATTGATGGGGTTTTTCCTCCTCAGAAAGAGGAGAGAGCAGAGTTGCTTGACCGGTCGAGTGGTGCTCGACTCAAAGTACAGCGAGCAATGGGTTTCGGATCTCCGAGGTGCTCGACCAGTCGAGGGAAGTGCTCGACCGGTCGAGTGGGCCACTTAACTGATCGAGGACCCTACTCGGCCAGTCGAGGTTACGCAGATTTGAGTCCAGATTTTGTGCGAACTGCGGAAATTTGAGGCGGTTTCGCAAGAGGTGTGAAAGGGAGTTGCCTAAATTATAAATAGGGGTTCCTAGGGCTTTTCTAGACAACGCAAGGGAGTTTACTAAAGCTTTGCAAGGATTTGCTAAAGGGTTTAGGGCAATCAAAGGTGTGTGTGTGTGTGTGTGTGAGAGAGAGAGAGAGAGAGAGAGGAAGCTTGTGAAAGGGAGGTTCTGCTCGTAGAGGTGATCTACTGTGCCCTTGACATCTCAGCGCTTCTACGTCCTCATAATCGATGAGATCTCTCCATTTTTCTTTATTCTCTTATTGTTTATCCACTCCTGCGTGAGTGAAGAAGGTTTGATCTAAGTGGTGTGTGCTTGTGATCAGTTGTAATGTTCTACTTCATAGTGGATTGTTGCTCTGGACTAGGTCCTGTGGTTTTTACCTCTTTGAGAGTTTTCCACATAAAAATCTCTTGTGTTGTGTGGTTTGTGCTTTGATTTATTTCATTGCTTTATTATCTCATAATTCTGGTGTTTTAATGAGGCTAGATCCTAAGGTTTTATGTAACGGCCCCCAATAAAGTGGTATCAAAGAGTTCAGGTTGGTTGAACGGTGTAGGATCAGTTCTGAATTATGGAAGGTGGCTCATCAAGGATGATCAGTCTCAATGGTTCTAACTGGACCATATAGAAGGCTAAGATGGAGGATTTGCTTTATTGCAAGGACCTGTATGCTCTAATCTTAGGCATATCAGCAAAAACAAAGGATATAACAGATGATGATTAGAAGAAGTTGGACCGGAAGGCGGTGGGGTTCATTAGACAATGGTTGGACAATTCCGTATTCCACCATGTGTCTACGGAGACCTCAGGCGCTAGCCTATGGCTGAAACTGCAATGGTTATATGAGAGGAAGACAACCGGCAATAAGATTTTTCTGATAAGACGACTTGTGAATCTCAAGTTCAAATATGGTGGTTCTGTGGCTGAGCACATAAATGAAGTCAGCAATAAATTAAACCAGCTCTCCGCTATGAAGATGGTCCTGGATGATGAATTACAGGCTTTACTATTGCTTATCTCATTGCCTAATAGTTGGGAGACATTGGTGGTGTCTCTGAGTAACTCCGCGCCAGACGAAAAGGTGTCTATGGAACAGGTAACCAGTTGTCTCTTCAATGAGGAGACAAAGAGGAAGTATCAGGGGTCTAATCAGCAAGAGACCCTTGTGACATAAGAACAGGGGAGAGGAAAGAACAGAAAGGGCAGGAAGGCCCGAGATAAATCAAGAGGCAAGGGTTGTATGAGAGGAAGACAGCCGGCAATAAGATTTTTCTGATAAGACGACTAGTGAATCTCAAGTTCAAATATGTTGGTTCTGCGGCTGAGCACATAAATGAAGTCAGCAATAAATTGAACCAGCTCTCCGCTATAAAGATGGTCCTGGACGATGAATTACAGGCTTTACTATTGATTAGCTCATTGCTTGATAGTTGCGAGACATTGGTGGTGTCTCTGAGTAACTCTGCGCCAGACGAAAAGGTGTCTATGGAACAGGTAACCAGTTGTCTCTTCAATGAGGAGACAAGGAGGAAGTATCAGGGGTCTAATCAGTAAGAGGCCCTTGTGACATAAGAACAAGGGAGAGGAAAGAACATAAAAGGCAGGAAGGCCCGAGATAAATCAAGAGGCAAGTCAAGCATCAGAAAGGACGTTGATTGCTGGAATTGTGGCAAGAAGGGCCACTACAAGCATGAATGTCGTAATAAGAAGAACGACGAGAAAGGAACAGGAAAGGAGAAGGAAGATGAACCAGATTCCACTGCGGTCGCTTCAGATGGCGACGTTCTAGTTATTCTTTCAGTAGATCATGATGTTTGTCTCACGGTACGAGTCAGGACACCGACTGGATGATAGACTCGAGAGCCTCGTTTCATGCGACTCCATGCAGGGACTTCTTCACAAGCTACAAGTCAGGTGACTTTGGGACCGTGAAGATGGGAGATTTTGGCATATCGAAGATCGTAGGGGTCGGTGATATTTTTGTGAAGACCGATATGGGCTGCACATTAGTTTTTAGGGATGTGAGGCATATCCCAGACCTTCGCCTCAACTTGATGTCGACGGGAAGGTTGGATGATGATGGCTATGAAAGTCGTTTCATTTGTGAGCATTGAAAGCTCATCAAGGGTTCGTTAATCACAGACAGAGGAAAGAAGAGTTGCACCGTTTACAAGGTAAGTATCAGTGTGTGCAAGGGTGGGTTGAACGCAGTGAAAGATTCAGTTATCGACATATGGCATAGGCATCTAGGCTATATGAGTGAAAAAGGGCCTCAACTACTAGTAAAGAAGCATCTCCTTCCAGACATGACAGGTATACCTCTGAAAACCTGTATTGATTGTTTATCAGGGAAACAACATAGAGTTTCATTCATTAAATCTGTTTCTCATGTTAATAAAGTGCATGCATTAGATTTAATTTATTCTAATGTTTGTGATCCTATGAGGACAAAAACCTTAGGTGGGGCATTGTATTTTGTCACTTTTATAGATGATGCATCTAGGAGGGTTTGGGTTTATGCTTTGAAATCCAAGGATGACGTCTTTGGTGTGTTTAAATTGTTTCATGTTATGGTCAAGAGAGAGACAGGTAGATCATTGAAGTGCATCCGCACTGACAATGGTGGTGAATACATCGGTGACTTTCATGAGTATTGTAAGTCCCTGGGTATACAGCATGAACAAATGGTTCCCAAGACCCCCCAGCATAATGGTGTGGCTGAGCGAATGAATCGTACCATTATAGAGAGAATCAGATGCATGTTATCCCATGCAAAGTTTCCCAAGACACTCTGGGGAGAAGCAATGCACACGGCAGTGATTTAATAAACAGGTCTCCATCAGCCCCATTGAATGGAGAAGTACCTGAGAAGGTGTAGACTGGATAGGATCCATCGTACAGTCATCTCAGGATGTTTGGATGCAGGGCAGACGAGAGGTCTAAGCTCGATATGAAGATCAGGCAATGTGTGCTCTTGGGGTAGGTGATGAAAATTTCAGTTATAAATTGTGGGATCCGACCGAGAAGAAGCTCGTCAGGAGCAGAGATGTAGTATTCTTTGAAAATCAATGTATAGAAGACATTTGTAAGCCAGAGAAGAACCAGCCTAGTTCAGGTGAGCTAGAGGACATGGATCTAGTTATTCCTCCCGTGGTGCCTGATGACGGGGGAGTACAGTAAGGTGCAGAGGATGAGGAAGTTCCTAAAGAAAATAGATCGGGGGAACAGCCCCTACTTGATCCACCTGTTGAGCCACAGGTGAGGAGGTCATCTAGGGACAGACATTCATCCAAGAGGTACTCGCCGCATGAGTACATTATGCTCACTAATGAGGAGAGCCAGAATATTATTTTAAGGCCCTATCCGAAGAGCATAAGGGGGAGTAGTTGAAAGCTATGCAAAAGAAGATGGAATCCTTGCATAAGAACCACACCGATGATATGGTGAAACTTCCTAAGGGCAAGAAAGTTCTGAGCAACAAGTGAGTGTTTAGAAAGAAGATTGAGCAGAAGAATTCACAAACGAGGTTCAAGGCCAGACTTGTGGTGAAAGGATTTGGTCAGAGGAAAGGCATAGTCTTCGAGGAGATATTCTCACCAGTGTTGAAGATGACATCCATACGGGTGTTGCTTGGGTTAGTGGCCAGCATGGATCTGGAGATAGAGCAGTTAGATGTTAAAACTGCCTTTCTCCATGGTGACCTGGAAGAAGAGATCTACATGCACCAACCAGAGGGGTTCGAAGTCAAGGGCAAATAGCATATGGTGTATAGGCTGAGGAAGAGCTTGTATGAACAAACTCCATGGCAATGGTACAAGAAATTCGACTCATTCATGTTAAAGCATAGGTATGACAGAATGGAGTCGGACAATTGTGTGTTCACACACAAGTTCTCATATGGTGATTTCTTAGTTCTGCTGTTATACGTTGATGACATGCTCATCATGGGAAAAGACATCAAGAAGATTGACGAGCTGAAACAGGAGTTGGGCAAGTCGTTCGCAATGAATGACTTAGGCCCAGCTAAGCAGATCCTAGGAATGGAGATAACCCATGACAGAAGCAAAAGGAAGCTTTGGTTGTCACAAGAGCGATATATTGAGAAAGTCCTAGAGCGGTTCAATATGAATGCAGCGAAGCCGGTCAGTACTCCACTGGATGGTTACTTCAGATTAAGCGACAATCAGTGTCCCAAGATGAAGGCAAAGGTAGATGAGATGCAGAAGATACCCTACGCGTCAGCAGTATGAAGTTTAATGTATGTTATGGTGTGCACGCGCCCAAATATAGCATATACGGTTGGTGTTGTCAGCTGGTATCTTGTTAATCTTGACAAAGAACATTGGGCAGCGGTGAAATGGATACTGCGGTATCTAAGAGGCTCATCCAGGTTGAGCCTATGCTATGGTGACGAAAAACCTGTGTTAAAGGGCTACACAAATGCAGATATGGCAGGTGACAAAGACTCCAGGAAGTCTACATCAGGGTTCATGTTCATGTTTGCAGGGGGAGCGGTCTCTTGGCAGAGTAATCTACAGAAGGTCGTAGCATTGTCGACGACAAAGGCCGAGTACATTACGGTCACAGAGGCACGTAAAGAGATGCTTTGGATGAAGAGGTTCCTATAGGAACTTAGCCTGAAGCAAGAGCAACACGTCGTCTATTACGATAGCCAAAGTGTTATACGCTTGAGTAAGAATTCAAGTCAGCACTCCAAGTTGAAGCACATAGAGATTCGGTATCACTAGATCAGTGATACTTTGGAACAGAAGGTGTTACAGCTTGAGAATGTCCACACGGATGATAATGTGTCAGACATGATGACCAAAGCATTGCTCAAGGGCAAGTTTGAGGTTTGTAGAAACCTGGTTGGCTTGAAGAAGGTGAACTCCTCCTGAGTCAGAAAGGGGAGATTTGATGAGGTTTTTCCTCCTCAAAAAGAGGAGAGAGCAGAGTTGCTCGACCGGTCGAGTGAGCTGCTGGACTGGTCGAGTGGTGCTCGACTCAAAGTACAACGAGCAATGGGTTTCGGATCTCCGAGGTGCTCGACCAGTCGAGGGAGGTGCTCGACCGATCGAGTGGGCCGCCCGACTAGTTGAGGACCCTTCTCGATCAGTCGAGGTTACGTAGATTTGAGTCCGGATTTTGTGCGGACTACGGAAATTTGAGGCAATTTCGCAAGAGGTGCAAAAGAGAATTGCCTAAACTATAAATAGGGGTTCCTAGGGCTTTTCTAGGCAATGCAAGGGAGTTTCCTAAAGCTTTGTAAGGGTTTGTTAAAGGGTTTAGGGCTATCAAAGGTGTGAGAGAGAGATAGAGAGAGAGAGAGAAAGAAATAGAGAGAGGAAGCTTGTGGAAGGGAGGTTCTGCTCGTAGAGGTGATCTACTGTGCAGTCGACATCTCAACGCTTCTACGTCCTCGTAAGCGGTGAGCTCTCTCCATTTTTCTTTATTCTCTTATTGTTTATCTGTTCCTGCGTGAGTGAAGAAGGTTTGAGCTAAGCAGTGTGTGCTTGTGATCGGTTGTAACGCTCTACTTCATAGTGGATTGTTGCTCTAGACTAGGTCCCATGGTTTTTACCTCTTTGAGGGTTTTCCACGTAAAAATCTCTTGTGTTGTGTGGTTTGTACTTTGATTTATTTCATTGCTTTATTATCCCATAATTCTGGTGTTTTGGGGAGGCTAGATCCTAAGGTTTTGTGCAACGGTCCCCAACAATGATGGTTAAAGAAAGATCTACTGAGAGAGGTACTGGCATGAAAGATTAGATATGATCCAAGTCAAAATAATACAAAATAGAAAAGTATTGGAATTGCAAAAAGAATGGTTACTTGTAAAAGAATTGTAAACTCTAGAAAAAATTATGAAAATTTCAAACCTGACTTGCATGATTAAGGATCATATCAAAGGGTTCTTAAGAAAAAACATATGAGAAAAGTAATTCATCGAGGATAGAGAAATGTTGTCATTTGTGGCTTCACAAAATAACTTAAACCATCAATGGATTTTAAATTCATGCAATTTGCTTTATATGATAATGAATAGGAATTGTTTTTATACATATTTTTTATGTGATTGCAGTACAATTTATATTAGTGATGATAATAGCACTTGTAACATTATAGGCATGGGAGATGTCAAAACCACTATGTTTAATAGTATCACACATATAGTTTCAGGTGTGTGTCATTTACTAGATCAGTGGAAGACTCTCATATCATTGAAAAAGTTTGATGAAGACGACTTTAAATATTTTAATAATTGATTAAATATTGTAAAAGGGGTGCTAGTATTTACGAAAGGAGAGTTGATGGTGGATTATATCAATTGTCATTGATGTTGTGGTTAGCATGCTTCTCTGTTACAATCCAGCATGGGCAATTAAGCAACATGAGAAATGACATCATTGTAACATCCTATAAATTTTGTATTAAACCCTAGTACGTCCACGAGCACTATTAGAAGATTGTACAATCTCAACAGAATGCCCTAATTACCCCAGGACTAGTGGACTTAGGGAGATTAAGACCCAATACCCGTTTTCGTTAATCACGAATGGATGTCGTTGTGAACCTATCTAATACAAATACTAATTATCATCAATGATTAGTTTTATAGTTTAACTCATTCCAGAAATACCCCTAATACCCGAACTAGCTTTAGATCGCTTGTTCGTGATCCACTAAATCCGAAACTATAGGAAGACGCTCATCTCGTCGGGCTTGATGTCTATTGTAAACCTTGAGTCGAGATTGCGTGTAGGATCGCTCAACTTGAACTCGTAAGCCGAATGCTTGGAGCGCAAATGCCCATAATGATTCACATGAACTTAGGTTCTGTTTGATTTTCCATAATACATGTAAATCCTAGTATCGAAAATGTGAGAATAATTCCACATCTAAAATCGATACAAAAGTGTTGACTTAAATCTGTAGACCCCACCGTAATGTATATGATATATCTGTACCGTCCATTTATTTTATTAGAACATTTTGGGGCATGAGCCGAAAAATGAGGCAGATCTAACACTCAAATGGCCCACACAAAAGGAAACAATGGCCTTAATTCGTCCACCGTTGGAAGTTATTTCCTTCACTGGGCCCACATTAAGGTTTTTTCATCATCTAACTCGTTAATATGGTCACACATACATGGATAAGGGGAAAACACAAATATCAGCTTGATTTAAAACTGGGCCCTAAGAGGTTTTTAATGGTAGGCGTTTGATTCCCGCTGTTTCCTGTGGTGTGGTCCACTTAAGCTTTGGATCTGCCTCATTTTTTATTCATGCCCTAAATTCAGTTGGCATAACAAATGAGCGGTGTGGATAAGTCACATACATCACGATGGGCCCCACATTGTTTTTTTATATTTCTTGATTTAAATGTTAAAAAAATAAGTTGTCACATCTGCATTGTAAAAGATATGGTAATTACCTAGGTAAATAATTATTACCCATTTACATGGTAATTACAATTGAGCTGAAAAATCAAATAGGCCCTTAAGTTAAATGTCCTCTTTCACTCTTGGCCCAAGTCGTGACTTTCGGACTGTTAGATCACGATCAAACTTAGGACACCAATTTAGGATAATACGTATCTATATAGTCGCGACCCCGATCAACCATTGGTGATCATTGAACCAAAATAGGATCTCAACCATTAATTGACCCATACGAATGTCAAAGCGATCGCACCCTTATGTAAATCCCTACTAAAGTCACTTATTTAATGGCTTAGATCGACTCATGCACCTTCCTATGGGCCCTTATAGTGGGAATTAACCTCCTATAGGGTTAGTATACCAAATCCTTGGCTACTAGGGCCATTTGCACTATTTCTATTGCTATAAAAGGGAATTTTAGGGCAACAATTTGCTCCAATATGAATTTCATGTCTTACGAGAGAAAGAAGAAGAAGAAGAAGAAGAAGAAGAAGAAGAGAGAGAGAGAGAGAGAGAGAGAGAGAGAGAGTAAAGGTAGTGGATTAAGAGGGTGGTGCAGTATCTTACCTTCTTCCCTTCAATTGAAGCCCTAACGGCTTTCGGATCCTCCGTCAAAGCCTTCCGTCGATTATCGTAAGGATTGAGTTACACTTCCTAATCTAAGTATTCTTAGGATAAATCTTATGAATCTCACAGTAACCCTACCATTTGAATAGGTACCGGTGGTTATCCGTAAACACTAACCCTAGAAGTGCCATAAATTGGTAGAAATTCTCCTAAGATGTGGGTTATTCTCGTAAGTTTCCTTTTATCAACCCTCGAGGGTGATGGACCATGATTCCTCTTTGATTTAGTAGAAATTTATATGTTAATATTTCCTTAAATGCTTTATCCTAGTAACTATGTTATTGATAGTACTAGTAGTTAACATATATGATGAAATGTATACTCGTTATAATGTTTTTTTCTTATTGGAGTTTGTGTACGATTTATGATGATAATCCTTGACACCAAATAATGTTTAGTGTATATCTTGTTTTGGGCATGTTTCATACACTTGTGTTGTAACTTTGCTATGGTCACGTGCGAATTCATATTAACGTGCCTTGGTATGTATTGCTTTGTATTGATCTAAGCTTGATATACCTGTCGATACTAGTATAATGTTACATCATTATCTATGTACTTTATATGAATTAAACTGTCAAGGACTCAGATCAAGACTTAGCAATCGTTGGAGCAAGGGATGACCTTCATAGTTGGCCATTCCCGGCTAATGTGGCTAACCTAGGTGGAACATGGGTGATCGGCAATAGCTAGTCGAAACTACATGGGATGCTTTGCACCCAATGCTGACTTGTCTAGGGTTTCCCTTGGTCAATCAATTTAGTCTAATGTCTGGCTCGATCGCCTTTATGTTTAGTGATTGTATGACACATTAAAGAATCTGGGATACCCTGTCACCAATGAATGAGGTTCACTCATAACTATTAGTGTGTTACGATCCGACAAGACTTGAGAGTCGGGTATGATAGTATGGGACATCGTGTCTTAGTTATCGGCCTACGCTGGGGTGACATGCTTGTCACATCGGCAAAATATTGGGTGACGAGCCCTCCATGTTGGTAAATTATTAGGTGATGAGCCTCCCCGTAGTGACCACCGTGCACCAATGAATGCCACAATCCTATCATGTTATCAATGAATTGAATAGTGTGCATTTGCCACATTTGGAGCTTAAGTGACGACCTCTGCCTTAATTGTGAATGTCCTTAGATAACGAAACACCTACTATCAAAATGATTAAGTTATATGGACTTTTAGGTAATGAACCCAAATTTGGATTAAGGGACACTGGTGAGAAGCCGCCTAGTGTCGCAATGAGCCACGCGATTCGAATAGAAACCCGCAATAAGACGGTGGTATCCCAGCTTCGCCAACCGACTGTTTGGCATGAAAATAATAAATATCTGGCTAATCATGCATACCATCACATTGTAGGGTTATGTTGCAGGCCAATCATTGCCCATATGTTAACGTCCTCACTAGTAGTAGCGTTGATGTTGAAAGTTACTATTGTGGTTGATCTCGGGCCATGCATTTACATTTCATGTCATTCATGCATTTAAAGAAGTAATCATAGGAATTGTTTGTTTTGTGTTGCCATCATTGTATATTTAACGCCCTGAAGTTCCCGAGTGTCACTTATAATCGATTTTATGATTTTATGATTAATCAAGTCTAATTGCGCAACTTGGAATTTCTTGGAGCATGAAACACAACCACAACTAGTCTACTGGAATGAAAGAGATATATATAAATACAAGTCCAAAAGAATAAAGGCGGGCACACAAGGTGTCGCCCAACAAAATCACAAAAGAATGTTATGTCCCAAAAAAAATAGGGCTGAGCCCACGACTCAGCGATCCAAATCCTACAAATCAGGCCGACGGAGAACCGTCCATTGGCTGGAAGTAAGACAGCTCGTCCTCCTCCTTGAGGCCCTCGCTGTCAGGCTCCTCGTACTCTTCATCACCTGTAGCTACAGTAGAGTCTGTTGGTGTTTTAAAACACCGTCCCAGAGTAGGAGTGAGTGATCAACTCAGTGGGTGTTATTAGTCTTAAGTTGTAACAAGCATCAGTTATAATATGAATTTAATAAAAAGCATTCATTCATAAACAACTAATTATTCTTATTAATGCATGTGCATGAAGGATGACATGATGCATGCCCTCGCCACAACTCTCCCTCGAGCGACTCTATCTAACGATCGCGTATGGTCAACACTCCCTCAGAGCGACCTAGACTGCTGAGTCGCCACCCTAACTAGTGCAATGCAATGCGATCATGTTAGTCGAGCTATTAATTAAGTCCATTTATCTAGCAGGTTGGGAAATCTGATACACCCTACGTATCAATGCCCTAAACTGGTTGCGAGGCCAAGACCCCCCAACGCGTGAGGCTAAGACTCCGCGGTCCGTGATCCCGTCGGGTTACTCATCCCCGACTTCAAGCACATGGGATAGCTCGCGGTCACTACGGGGAGGAGCGGCACCCCAGCGTAGGCCAACAGCTCAGACACAGTGTCACATTCCACGATGCCCGGCTCACGAAGCTGTGGACCAGTTGCAATCGGTTATTGGTGGGCCACTTACGGTTGTAGGGTGTTCCAGGTTCCATACATGTATGAGCAAATGGGGTTAACAAATAAGGTTGGTCAGACATAGACTAGACCTCATGAGTTCAGGTAAGCACGTGGCTGAACGGTATCGGGTACAAACGACCCATGTAGTCTAACTACTATCGCCCACACGCACTCGCCCAAATCCATGAGTTTAGTCTCAAGACAGTCCTACCAACGGGACCGCCTTCGCTCTCCTCGTATTCCTGACCAACCCAAGGGTTAGGTGGTGATTCATAACATGCCAAGTATATAAGTTATCAACTAACAGATCAATACCATGTTCTCATTCATCTCAACCATACAAAACGAATACTCCTACCAAGCAAGCAATCATTATCAAGAAACAAGGTGCGTGTGAGTATGTGGGTTTGTGAGGAAGTTAAGCACTTTCTCCATCTTAAGAAATCATGAGCACAAGGGTAATAAATCATACACACAATGAAGCACCACATATGAGGGAAAAGAATCAACCAAACATGAGCATACTATCATCCATACATAATATCATGTGAGAGGCAAGATCAACACCAAATTTGAGAGCTAAGCATGCACATCCATACAATTCCAACAAACATAATTCCTAGGGTTTCTCTAGAATTTCAAATATAACATCCAAGCAAATAAAATCATTAAGCTCGTATTAAAATTGGTGCTAGGCCACCTAAGAACAATAGTTTTCACCTTCGGATCGTTGAAGGCTTAGGAACGACCTAGGAGATGTGAAATTTGGGGTCGAACAGTTAGGATCCCTAAAGCAAACATTTGTAGGTTAGGTTTCCATGTAAATCTCCCTCATCACAAGGGTTTTAACGAAAATGGGTGATGGATCTTACCTCTATGATCAACAGAGTGAAAAGGGCGGTCTTGAATGAGGGATTCTTCTTGGAGAAGATGTAGGGAGTTATGGGGGTTTAATTTCCTTGGGCCCCACCTCGATCTAGGGTCCACCTTGCTCAACTTCACACTCTCTTTCTCTCCTCCTTGCTCTCTTGCTCACCCTTTTCTCCTTGGTGGTTGTAGAAAATGAGGGGGTTATGAGATAAGGGTTAGGGTTTATTTGCTAGACTTGGGCCCTTTGGCCCCAAGCTTCCACAAATTTTCAAAATAGACCACTACGACTCCCTATTGGTGTTGGGGCAGCCCTAACACCCCTTTGGCCACCAAACTTGGTGTGTAAGTGCCTTATGGCCCGATGAGAGGTCATGCAAAGTTTGGGAACAAACGGATGATCGAGTATGGGGCTTGAGCATACAGTTCTGATCTTTAAATGGCCCTCAGGGGCCCATTTCAGTGATTGGGATGGTTCTGGTGGTCCTCTAGCCATGAAACTTACAGGATAGGTGATCCATGGCCCAATGAAGGGCCGTGCAAAATTTGGGAGCGATCGGATATGGGGTTTGATCGTACGGGTCTGGTTTACGATCAACGGTCACCGTACCACGATCGGGTCCCAGAGTTTGTGGACGAGCGTAGAAATATACATTAGATCTTCACCGTAAATTTGAAAGAAATCCAACGGCTGGAAAGCCTGGTATCTCCGTTTTATCTGTAAGTGTCAGATTCCAATTCTGGCATTGGTAGGGAGCATTTGGCAAGTGTCAGATTCTAATTCTGGGTATCTACTGGGTTCGTGGTCCGCGATGGACCACAAGCCCAGTGAGATCTTCAGTTTCCTAAATTTTTAGATTTTTCTAACCCTTCTCGGTCGCTGGGTGGCCCACACGGGCTGTTGTTAAGTGTAAACAGGTCATCTGGCTTGGCGGCCCGCACTTGGTCCGATCATGACCAGACTGGTCTACTCTAATGGGCTAAATCTAAGTTAATTAACTCGTGGTACCTCACCACGAGTACTTTGAATGAACGATCCTGCGACAAATCCTACGTGGACGCCCCAAGACACTGTGTTGGTTGGACGGGACGTTACAGTATATGCTTGCATATGTTTGATAACATGTGAAACTTTAGATAATAATAGCATTGAGTCGATCACTCACTCCCACCTGGGATAGTGTTTTGAAAACACTAACCATATGATCTCATCGACACAAGTACCCAAGAGGAGGATGCCTACGTAGAGGAGTACGTGTACCCCGACGAGGAGTTCTCATATTTATAGTATATGGTTGACTAGTTGTATCTCAACACAGTCCAAGCTTTGGAGACCTTATTTTTAGTTATTTTGAGTAGGGTCATATACTTTACAATTCTTTTGGATATGTATATTGAGTCCCCAATTGGGGTGGACTCTGTGACATGATGTTATATGGTTGTACATTTTAGATTTTGTTCATTTACACTTATAATCATGATGATATACACCGTTTAGATTAGCTCTTATGAATGGTTATGATAATCAGGTAACCGTATGAATGAAACACGCTTCTGCAAAGTGAAAAGTGACACCCGGAATATGGAGAATCGAATTATAATCAACCCCTGAAATACGGGTTGTTACAATCATAGAAGATGAAGCTGATGAAAAGAATGCAAATGAGATATGGGTCCTAAAACTCAAAGTGATCAAGGCTGATAGAAAAGCGTCAGCGTTATCTATAGAGAGAGAGAGAGAGAGAGAGAGAGAGAGATGTAAATTTGTGGATACTAATCACTAGAGAGCATCTATAAATGGAGAGATGGAAGTTCTGCATAAAAGTAAGATTTGAAAATTGGTTGAATTATCCAAAGGACAAAGTAATTGGTTACAAATGAATTTATAAGCTAAAGAAGACATTAACAGGAATATTAAAAGATAAATTTATGAACCAGTTTGTAATGAAAAGATATGTTTAAAAATCAAGCATTAACTTTGATAAATAAATTTATTTAAAAAAAAAAAAATCTTCAATTATTTGATTAAGTACTTTTCTTACTATATATATTGAGTATGGCAACGATGCTTGACTTGAACCTTAAACAATTAGATATAAAAATGACATTTTTACATGAAAATCTTGATGGAAATTTTAAAAGATTTAACCCGAAGGCTTTATTGAAGAAAAAAAGAAGAATATACTTTGTCACCTGAACATATCACTTTACAATTTAAAGTAGTATATTGGTACAAGTTGTTTAATTCCTTCATTGTAAGTTTGAAAGACGTGAGGCAGATCATTGGGCATATGTTTATAACTATAGTAATGATTGCTTCATTAAGTAGAGTACATGTCAATACACATCTATGTAACGAAGATATTAGTTGAAGAAATTAATAATAATAATAATAAAGATTAAAATTCAAATAAAAAGCACTTGGCTAAAAAATTAGTACTTTTTTATACACGGATCAAGCACATTAACGCACAATATCATTTTATCCATAATGTAGCAAAAGATCAAGCACATTGATATACAATATCATTTTGTTCGTGATGTAGTAAAAGATAAACCAATCTTATTACAAAGCATTCAAATTAACGACAACACAACTTCTCTTAGGATTCTTGTAGCCTAGTTATTGATGTCATTTGGACAGCTATCACTAGGAGTAATTTTTAAAATATTAGAGAAACTAGTTTTCAAGTAGAAGAATGTGATGACAATGGTTGTGTAAGTGTATAACATAGAGGAGAGTTTCTTATAAAAAATAAATAATAAAAAAATAATAATTAAATTAAATTAAATTAAATTAAATGTCTCTCATGTCTTATTTGTACGTTTGTATGGTTAAGCCTAGTTTAATTTGTAGGCTCTAAGCAAGTTTTCTTTATAGCATTTGTTATGTATATAAGGGAACACATATACAAAAAGTGGGTGATGTTCTTAGTCATCTTCATGCACCAAGGCATATATTGCCAAACCACCTAAATTACTTTCAGTACTTGTCTCTTATTTTCCCTTTATCTTTTGAGTTTGGGTTTAACTCTTTTCTTTCATTATTTTGCTTTGCTAGCATCGATCTTAAGTGAGTTTTTTTTTCCTAAATACTAACAACCCTAATTTTCTCGACCTGAAGCCAACCTCAAGCGTTTTTCCGTAACACTAATTTTCTCAACTTGAAGCCAACCCGGATTTGAAACCTGGCTTGAGTTTTCCAACCCTAGCCTGACTGGAGGACTCTAACAACCTAACCACAACTCATGTTAGTTCTAGGGTTGACCAAAACCCTAAGTTGCAGCCCTAATGCATACTCTGACAACTTACACCAGCACTTGCTAGAAAATGGGTGTGTGCAAATCAACCAACGTTAATGTCGATATTAGCATCCTAAAACAAATCACTAAAATACAAGATGCTATCTTAGAACAAATGAAAGAGAACAAAACACCCTTTGGACCTTATACATATGTTATAAACACCAACTTAGCTATTATTCCTGAAGTAGACTCGTCTAGTCATGAAAAGAAAAGAGAGAAGTGCCATTGTCATGGTTCTCTTTGTGTCCAAAACATGTTAGTTGGTAGCACAAGTCCCTTGCTTTTTATATGATAGACAACCCTTAATGTCATGCAACCCTAGAAAGTTAGGGATGAGCTATTTTATTATAAGAAGCCAGTAATTGGCATTTATGCATCTAGCTGTATGTAAGAGAAATGAGATGGTTTCTCTCGAGAGTATGTATCCAAATCTACTCAAACGCATGCGCCAACGTGTGCTGATGTGAGATCTAGGCCGTTCATCTGACGAGAACTAAGAATCGGACCATCCGGTCATCACGTGCGCCATGTGGGTATGAAAAACTAGCCAAGCGTGAAAATATACATTCATTCAAGGTGCATGCATGGCTCATCTGATGATCGAGCTGGCGTGTGTCTTGGGAGGTAGAATATACAAAGTGAGACCCACGTGATGAACGGTCCTGATCTTGCATGCTCTCCGGTGTTTGGCACAGTGAAGGTGAGAGGGCACCTCTAATGGGTGCTCCCTCAAGAAAGCATGCAATCTACCGGTGCATGGAGAGATGGGAAGCCAAAGGCTAGAATGTAGCCACGACTGTTGGCATGATTCAAGGACTAGGTGGGCCATGGCCCAGCGACGTATAGAGCAAGCCATGGGGACAATGAGGACTGTTGTTTTGGGTTTGTCTGGTCCCAAAATACATACATTGCGCACGAGCCCTTGGCCTGTCTCATGGCATTTATGGAGAACATGTGGCCTTAACCACCACCTCAGGCCACATCAGGTAGTGGGCCATCCCCATCCAATCATGAATGGTCACTAGCTATGATATCAATTATCAGTTGGCATTTGTATGCAATTTCCTCTTACTTGTCGGGCTTGGATTATCTTTTAGAGAGATCTCGTCCGTCCATTCCTCTTTTGAATATTTCGTCGGTACAACTGGGAGATTGATTGGACTTAACCTGAGCACTGTAAGTTATATTTCTCCATGTTGTATCAGTTCATTTGGATAGTACAATCAATCAATCTGAACCGTCCATTAAGTGAATTCTTTTCATAGAATATTAAGTAAAAGTAGCATTGGTTAGATGATCCAATCCATCCATGATTTGCCCCTTTTTTTCTATAGTCGTCCGTTTTCCAAGCCATAGATGGGATGGTTTTGACTGCCTAACAAAAGTGATTCTTTAGAATTATAAGCAATCCACAAATTTCCCTTACAAATAGATAGATTAAATTGGCTATTTGGCTTATTTTTGTGTTAATTATCTTAGCCGTCCATATTAAAGGCCGTTGATGAAATGGTCAGTACTGGTCAAATCGTGTGACGTTAACACGGTACATATTAAAAATCATGTTGGACCTAATGAACAGTCTGGATCAATGAAGATGACTGTGTAAGTGTCCCAATCCAACTAGCAGAACTGTGACATACATGACAAACAATGCTATGAAAGCATTGGAGCATCCTTTTCTAAGTGTCCGCTCTTTTTTCGCGGGAGGAACCTGTTGGATACTCTGATGGACTGTGCTGGCTGATACGCAGGCATTTAGAAATTGTACAAGTGGCATGCATTAACTCAAACTGTCCAAATTGTCGGACCCATTGCAGATTGGTCATTCTACGAAAATCAGATTCGTGGTCACTTGTTTGGTGAATTCAGACAATTGGATACTTTTCATCCCAACCGTCCAATAACTGTTAAGTAATTAAATAAATGTAACATTCGATTTATAGTCCATGTAAAGTGGGGTTCACCATTTGGACGGTAAATTTCATTACTTTAGTACCTGTGTATCAGCCATCACCCTCTACAGAGTATCAAAGATTTTACCTTTATGAAAACGGTTGTATTGTACATCGTGCGTACTGAGAGTCGGTGCAAGCATTATGACCGTCCAAGTACGGAATTTAGGCATATATATATATATATATATATAACACGCAAGTTTTGATGGGACTGATATCTAAGCTAATAATCAAGCATTCATTCTCCGTACACGTGTGACTCGTGTATAAGATCTGGACTGTTCATCTACTGTGGGCTGCTGTTAATAGGCCACATGACAAAACTGACACAAGTAAGATGATCATATCCATGATCGGAGCGTTTTTGTCCCATTGAACATCAACCATCAGTTGGACTTTTTCCTAACCGTCCAGCTCCTAGAGAGTCCAATGGCATTGACTAGGACCATCCAATTATAAGATTTTTGGGGCATGTCACATGCACCATAGAGCCTAACAGATGAAAGGTCTGGATCTTGCATGTGCCTTGATTTATCTTGGATAATTAGACGACCGTTCATCATGCTTATACTTAATAGGGAAGGGCGAATACATCGATGCTTCGGGAAAGCATGAAGATCCATGCACATGCATGAGGCCACTTTACAAATGACATACACGTGACTTGATCCAGACCATCCAAATCACAGGTAAATGGCATCGTTGAGAATTAAAATCCTCGGTTGTGTTTGGTTGCCAGTAATTAAAGTATATTGGAATTCAAAATTTGTATTTGGATGTGCAATTGGAATGCATTAAATAAATTAATTTAACATCTCACGTTAGCGTACTGATATTTGATATAATAATTATAATAAGTCTACTGCAATTAGAGCCGTACACCAGTCAAGTTAGATCGGTTAGCTTGCTCGACTCGACTGGCCTCTACTCGAAATGATTCCGACCGAGTTGAGCTAGGTTTAGAGTTTGAAAATTTTTCAACACTTTACTCGGTTGAATCTCAACTCGAATTGACTCGGATCCAATCAACTAGGTGACTCAGTTATTTTGATATTGATGCTGCTCTCAAGTGTTTGATAAAATGACTCAATGAAGTGTTGTTTCATGTGCATACATTCTTCACAAAATTGACTGGTGGTGAGAAATAAATGGATATGAAATAAATCACTAAAAAAAAACTTTATATTATAGAGTTGTCCTCATATCTTGAATTTGATACTACTCGACGAGTATTTAATGAAATACCAATAAATTATTATTATTATTTGTATTCTATGAGAAATTGAACATGTACTTTATATGTTTGAGAAAATATCGCACAGGTTTAAATTCAGCTCAAAGTAACTCAAGTTGGTAACCAAATCGAGCCGAGTTCGAGCCCAAGTAAAGCTCGACTCGATTCGATTCGCGTACAATTCTGCCTACTATATATGCTTTTGATAAAAATAAGAAATTTATGAGTTTTGAAAATCCAATCGTTTCAGACATTTAAATCCCTCTGCTGCATTTCATTTCATGTGTTGATTCAAATTATCATTGTCTACCATTAACCAAACGACCCCATCCTAGCTAGGGGTGTATATGAACTGAGCTAGCTCGGTTAGCTTGCTCGACTCAACTCGAAAAAGCTCAATTCGACTAGGTTTGAAGCTAAGTTCGAGCCGAGTCAAGATGATTTTTTGAGTTTGAAAATGAGTTTGAGCCAAGTTCGAGCAGGCCCCAACTCGAGTCGACTCAGATCAAATCTAGCTCGAATCGAACCAGTTTGGTGACTTAGTTACTTTGCCATTGATGTTGCTCACCAACTGTGACTCAACGAGAGGTGGCTGGTGGTAAAGGAAGGTTTGGCTGGTGGCAAGGAAGGTTTAGCCCGTAGCAAGAAAGGTATATATGTACATTAAACAAATACTTTTTTTTTCCCTTTTTTCTCTTTTTATTGTTTTGGGTTTTTATGTTACTTAGAACCATTGTCTCTGTTTGTAAAACAGTGAGTTTTTGAAGTTGCAGTTTAGGTGTTTATAAAAATGCTTCAATGGCAAACTTGGCTCAATGTTGGCTCGAACTTGACCCGAGCTGGCCCGAGTTGCTGACCGAACCGAGCCGAGCTGACTAGTCAGGCTCGAGGTCCGAGCTGAGCCGAGTTCGAACTGAGGTCAGCCAGTGTTTGAGCCGAGTCGAGCTAAGGCCAGCTCGACTCGGTTCAACTCAATGTACACCCCTAATCCTAGCCCTTCAATGAAATGACTTGTACTTGACCTTGGCCGCGTTTTGCAAGATCACGATCGTCTGTTCAGCAGAACTTTTATATTATGCCCCATTCAAAATGGGCCCAGGATTTGGACGGTTTGGATTAGGCTGTGTGTCCCATGTGTGAAAGTGGCAGCGTGCATGAGCAGAGATCGTCCTAGGAATGGTTGCACTTGAGACCTTCTCGTAGTTAGGAACAGTGAAGGACATGCACACGTTTCATGGACTTATCTTAGAGAAATATTTGGGAAAATGACAAGATAGATATCCCTGAGTTGGCTGAGATTTTTGGACGGTTGTCTGGCTTATACTATTCGTGGGTCCCACATTGCTAAGCATGAAAGAGATTGTGATAATGACAAGCCGAAGGTGAGCACGTAATGAGAAAGTGACATATATATCCCAGGACATGATGGAATGGCCCACATTATAATCTGAGCCAAACAAAATTTACAAGCTCAAAATCACTTATCACCTTTGAATTTGAGCGTTTTCTCAGGGGTCCACGTGGGCGAGGTCTGGGCCATTCGTCGGATGGGGCCCACGCCATCCAACATCCAGAGTGAGCCAGCAAGTATCCAATTGTATTTTAACATAAACGTAAGCCTTTTTTTTTTCTAACTGTCCATTTCCTCATGCACGCACTGTCCTGATTTTTGGACTCAGGCAAGTTAGTGGGTGGCCCCACCTGATGAATGGCCTGGATCATGAGCACATGTGCCACGTTGCCACTTGCGGCGACGGTAGCTATATCAATGCTGATGGTGCATTATATGTGGGGACTCGGTTTCGGTAGTTACCCCTCAGTACCAACGTAGATGCTGTAAAAGCTGTGGGCCCACCATGACGTATGTGTTTTATCCACACAGTCCATTCATTTTTCTAGCTCATTTTAGGACATGAGCTTAAAAAATGAGGCAGATCCAAATCTCAGGTGGACCACACCACAGGAAACAGTGGTGATTGAACGCCTACCATTAACAAGTCCTTGGGGCCACAAAAGTTTTGGATCAAGCTGATATTTGTGTTTTACCTGTTGTATGACCAAATCAACAGGTTGGATGGCAAATAAAACTTACAGTGGATGGAAAATATCAGCTTGATCCAAAACTTTTATGGCCCCAAGGACTTGTTAATGGTGGGCGTTCAATCACCACTGTTTCCTGTGGTGTGGTCCACCTGAGATTTGGATCCATCTCAGTTTTTGGGGTCATGCCGTCAAATAAGCTAGAAATGGATGGACGGCGTGGATAAAAGACATACATCATGGTGGGCCCACAGAGCTTTTCCAGCACCGACGTCGGTACTGGGGGGTCCATCTGGGGGTGCCTTATCTCACAGGTAGTGGAATTAGCGTTCCATGGATGAGACGATCTCAAGTCCAACCGGTTGGACCACAACGTACGGTCCACCCAATAAGTAAATGCTAACCTTTCATATCAGTATAAAATCCAATCCTTCCAATAGGTTTTTGTCACCATGAGGATAATATTATATGAAAAGCAGTCCTATTTACTTATCCAGTGGGACACACCGTAGAAAACCATTTATAGCCATTGATATTTTACAGTATGTAAGTGTGGAGAAATGGCTAATCTTTTCATGATAATCTTATGTTGTAGAGAACCAATATACGAATTGGATCTCGTACGCACGTGATATGCCGGAAGTTATTCACCGGGTGGACCGTGAAATGTGGTCCAACTCGTTGGACTTGAGACCTTCCAAAAAAAGGGGGGGACGTTCCTGTAACAACATTCGTTTGTTAACTTTCACGTACAACGATTTCTTTCTCCCGAACGTGTCTCATTTAGTAAAATCTGACCCGTCAGAAAGGTGGCCCACATCATAAATATTAGTTAAGGTAAAAACCAGGATGGTCCAATATCAGGTTGTCTATAGCACGGTTGAAATCAATGGAAAACCGATGATCTTACTAAAATTACGTGTGTGGGGCATCTGATGAGATGATTGTTCCCATTTTTACTCCTGGTGATATTCATTGAAGGCCCACCTTTTCAACGGATCGGATGCTTAGTTAAAATGACATACCAATGCAAAATAAAAACGTTGTATGTGAAAGTAAACATCCAACATTTTCTGAACATTTCCATCCATGTATATTTTTGTCCTTTTACATGGAAGTTGATAAGTCGTCCACTAGCTAAATGTTTCCTGTTCATTGATGTGTTCTTAACGACGGGAAAAGAGCAAAAAGATAACAAGAAAGGGACATCCCCTAGGTCAGGAGGGAAAGCTGACTTATGTGGGCCCATGGCATTTGTGGCCTGATCAGACTGGTAAAGAAGGGTATGGTAAATGTACTAATTCTAAAATGAGTGACCTGAAAATTTTATGAGCTGTGTCGGGCCAAATTTCACATTTTTTAGGATGTGGAAAGTGTCTTGATGTGCACTGCCAGATCATATGGGGCCCACATTTTGATGATCTAGACCATTGATATGATGCATCACACCATGGATGAGTTGTCTAAAAAAAACTTCCAGATTCAAACTACTATAGCATCCACTTTTTAGCATTTCCTTGGATTGTTGCTGTTTTTTTTTTTAATTTTACTGACTATTAATGTTTCTTGTGCCTAATTGAGTTGGGAATCCCATTTATGATTAACTATGTAGATACTAGGTTTAGAAAAACTGAGGTTAGGGTCTTTGAATCCCTCTCCTCTCTATTTATTGGCAAAAAGGTAAGGTAGTTTGAGGATTATACACATCAATTCACACTCACATGCTAACACTACTAATACTCTCTCCAACTATTAATCTCAATATTAGCTTTGGTATACATATCGACTAGTTGATTCTTGGACGATAAGTATAAGACTTAGGGCTAACACTAGCTACCAACTTCTTGTAAATGAAATGAATGTCTAGCTCATTATATTTTGTACATTCATTAGAGTAAGGGTTGGTGAGAACATGGATAGCAGTGGAATGGAAGATGCATTAGAGACAAAAGATTTAATGGAGCAAACGGAGCTAAAGAACCTCGATTATGTCATGGGATGTGGATGGATATTCAATCTCTACGGATGAACGAGCAATAGCAAACTAGTTCTAAATCTTCCATGATATTATATTACCATAAAAAAATGTACAGAAATTAGTAGGCTTTGAGAGAGAATGATAAAGAGAGAGTGTGTGTGTGTTTGAAAAACTTTAAGCTTTGATACCATGTACGGAATTAGGGTTTTTGGTCCATCCCCTCTCTATGTATTAATTGACAAAAAACATAAGGTAGTTTGAGTGCCATGCACATCCATACATAGTAACACTTAAAACAGAATGATAATATTTTTTTTTATCATATCATACATACTATTCAAATCCTTGAACTTGTCCATGGTCCCATGCAACTCGCCTGAATCAACTCGAACTCGTTTGAGCCGATCCAACTTGAGACAATGAATAACCTGGACAGTTTGGCCTAACCTAGCTGATTTAGACCAATTCACCTCGACTCCTGCAAGTCTGGACTTGACTCGAACTGGACGAGTCGATCTGAGTGGCCGACTAACCATGCTTGTCCTCCTAAAGTATGTGTAAAGTCTCTTAGGGTTTTTGTTCTCAGATGGACACCAATGGGAAACAGGCCTGGATGCCCTAAACCTATTAGACCTAGTTCAAAAATTCAAGAACTCGATTTGGCTCAATATCTAGATGGGTCGAGTCAACTCAAATACTCAGCCGAGTGACTTAACTCGATATTTTAATAATCAAATCCAAGGTATTTAGGAAATTGAGAAAATATTTAATTTTCATAAAAGCCTCTAAAGACTAAAATATTCAATAGCAAACCAAGCGGGGTCAACGTTGCGATTAAGAGTGCACACGGTTCGGTTCAATCCAATTTTGGGGTGAAATCGGAACCGAATCGTTCCCAACAATTCCAAGAAAACTAGAACTAGAACCAGACTGTTTGCACCCTAGAACCAGACTGTTTGCACCCTAGAACCGAATTGGAACCAAACCATTAAAAAACCGGTTCCAATTCTAGGCTTTTTATAATTCAGCCCAATTGTATGATTTTTATTTTTATATTAATAATCCAGCCCAAGGTCCTCTACTAAAAATTTTCACAGAGACTAAACTTGTCATGGTTTGTTTTTATGACTATTTCGTGTTCTCAAAATGATTTTTCTGTCAATGTATATTCATGTTGTGATCCATCGGATAAATGGTATAGTTTTTTATGTTTTAAAAAAATAAAATTTAAATATTTATTGACCAAGGGTCCGGTTCCACGTTCGGTTCCAGTGTTCAATTCTACGATTCGGTTCAATTCTGCAAAACTCTAAACTGAGAACTGAACCGAACCAAACTAACCGGTTCTTTGATTTTTGGAACCGGAACTAGAACCAGTACTGCATTTTAAAACCGGACCAAACCGTGCGATATAGTTGGTTTTGGTCCAGTTTATCGGTTCTACTAGTTCCGTGTGCACCCCTAGTTGAGATGGTAGAGATGCTACCATACTTCCACAGAGATTATTGTTCAAATTTAAATATCCTATATAGCAAATAATATTTTAGAGTCGATTGGGTGAATGACTCAGTCGAGTCAAGTTGAAATGAGTCGCTGGGTTTTCGGGTAGACTTGACAAGTCTTTTTGAGTCTTGATTGAGTCAGGCTCTCTAACGAGTTTTCAAGAGACTTGGCAAGAAATCTCATCGAGTCAACTCAACTGAGTTTTGAGTCGACCCACTGAGTTTATGAACTATACCATCTCTTTTAACATGCTCGTCCTCCTCGGTGTGAAGGCTATTTGGGTTTTTGCAGCCGGCCCATCATCAATTGGACTCAAGCACAGATGCCTCAGCCCGTCGGGTTGCGACTCATCCGAGTAGACTCAGACAAGGTTGGACTAATACTGTTTGAGACAACTAGCCTTGTGGACGAGTCACCGCTGGCCGAGTCTGACCAATTGACTCAAAACGGACAAGTTGGTAAAGTCATGGACTCTTTTAAACACGCTTATCCTCCTTTTATATATATATATATATATATATATATATATATATATAAGAGTGTCAAGCCCATTTGGGTTTTTGCACCTGGACTCGGGCTAGGCTCAGTGGTCAAGCGAAGTGGTCCATCACTTAGGCCTGGCCGCCTGGGCAATGATAATGATAATTAATTCGTATTAGTTTTAAAAAACAAATTGCATGTCGTTACTATATCTATGCTTGTGGAAATTATTTAATTTTGAATAAATCAATCCGTGTACATATATAAATTTGGTCCAATAGATATCTGAGGACATCTATCAAATGGCGACGGTGATGCCACGTCTTCGAAAACTTTGGGGACTTGAACGATTACATACGCATGTACGATGACTGGCCTTGATCCCAAAAATACAGTTGATTCAACGGTCAGATGGACCACCTTAGAAAAATTATACCTAAAACTTCTAAATCCATGTGGTATGGCCCAACTGAGTTTTGGAATACAGTGATTTGTGTGGTTAATTCTTTCGTCCTGGTAAGAAAATGAGATGAATGGATTGGATGGCTTATAAACACCATGATAGATCTTACACAACTAACTTTGTGCATCCCAACCGAACTGTTTCCTATGGTGTGGCCCATATGAATGTTGGATCATCATGATTTTTGGATGATATGGTGAACATGAGATATCATACCTGATGGACGGATTGGATCTTATGAAAGCTCCAATGACATGGATCTTGGTCACTGAAAGTATGAGATATGCTGGTGCAGTTTGTTAAAAAACTGGGTGACTCGACTCCGGATTCAGCTGAGCCAACTTGACTCGGCTACATTCTGGGATGAGTTGCCATGTAAACTTGGTTTTTACAAGACTCGGCCTTCAACTCACTTGACTCTCCCTCAACTCGGTCGGACTCGGCCATGGTTGAGTCTTCATCTTTGACTCGACCCGGCTGGACATTGAGTCCAGTCCGAGTTTTGAGCTTTTAAACTATGATTCTAACCCAATTGAATGGGTCTATAAAGCCCAGCTCAGGTAGGGCTATCAATGGGTCAGGTTCAAGTCGGGTCATAAGGTTCCTCACCCAAGTTAACCAGTTCGGGTCCAGGTCCTCTCGGGTACAGGTCGAGTTCTTGAAGACCTGGACCTGGATCAAGATTGGGCTTGGGCACCTGTTGATCTAAGTTTCGAGTTGTTTTTGGGACAAATTAGAGGATTTACCTAGTTGAGCCCACCTAATGGATGGATTAGATCGCGCGCAACCGTGCCACTACGACACTCGCATAATTACAAAGAGGCTATCTTAAATGTATGAAACCTCATTTCTCTTCACAAAAGAATCAATATATATTAAATATATAAAGATTTACTATTAAAACTAAGTGGGTCCAACTGCCTAACTCGACCTGACTTTAATTGGATCAATCACATGGACCCGACTTGAACCCAACAAGAGCTTATTTTTAACTGGGTCTAAAAGGTGAGACCCAAACCTGACCCAAATTTTTAAAGGTCCAACTAATGGAACCTGGAGCTATTAAAACTGGGTCGGGTCTATAGAGTAAGTACAATCCAAGTACTCATTGACAACTCTATGCCTAGGTGTAATGGTTTTTAGGGGTTTGCTCTAATACACTCTGACATGTAGCAATATCACCAATTAGGACTTTAGCCTTTGAATAATTATCCAAATTGTTTATATGATGTAAAAAGTCAACAAATAAAAGCTCTCAATTGGATTATTAGTCCCTTGTTTATTTAGTTTTTTTGCTTTGAATATGAATGGCATGATAATCTTTAAATAATCAAAAGATTGAAATATTCAATTCCTATATTTGTTCATAAATCTTCCATCTCTCTCTGTGTGTTCTTGATTTGGAAGCTTAATTAATGAAAAACATGACTTAAACCTCAAGTGGATCCCTCTCTTCACATAGTCCATCACCACATTAACTCATCTTATCAATTTGAGAGTTTAATTAATGAGAATTGCATTACTAAGTAATGAAAAATCTCATGTTTTTATGGTGCAATGATCTCACGCGTCTCTCTCCTGTACACAATCTCTTGCCGTGTGAGCTTGACTTCTTTATTTATGATTAATTAATGAGAAAACACTACTTAAACATAAAACATCATCAACTACTCAAATTTTATATGGGTCTCTTTCCGTGCACGGGTGCAAGCATGTGTGTTTATATAGAGAGAGCATTGATCCAATATAGTCAAATAGGTAAGTTACAATAGAGATAAACATCATGGTGCTCACCATGATGTTTGCATGAGAAATGTTCCATCCATCATGTTTGCCGCCTCAAGTTTGCTCTGAAGCCGAAAACCCAACCTGATCAAACAGTCATATGGGCAAAGAAAAAAAAAAAAAAAAAATCATGCCTAAAGCTTCTATATTCAATTGGTTAGCTGATGTAGGACAGATAGAGTATGACTCCATGGAAGGCCAAGATAGAACTAATTTGAGCTGAAAGAGCTTTGATTGGGCAAACAGTTACCTATACGATATAACTTCCATTACAATCAGTTATTGTTTTACGTATATAATATGTTGTTGGAAAGCTATCTATTAGCTTCGCCTAAGATTTATAAATTCTTAAAAAACTTTACAAAATTTATTTTTTAGGTCAAAACTCACCATTTTTAGTAAATTTTCTTTTAACTATTTTAAAGATGAGATGTTAAGAATTGGATTGTAATCTACTGTTTTTGTTTCAGTCATCTAAGAGTTGTTTATTGATTTTAGTAAGATTAAACATTTATTTATTTATTTATTTTGTAATTTTTGCTATTTTGAAAAAGTTTGTCGGTTCAAGTAAAACTAAAGTCTAGGATTTCTTTTTCTTATATAAACACATTAGATATATTGTATATATGCACTTTTTATTAATAACATTAAGGGCATGTTTGTTAAATTGGAAATCTAAAGTCTAAATCTGAAATCTGAATATAAAGTCGGAAAACTAATAGTAAATCTAGAATAACTTGTTTGTTAACTAACATCTAAAATGTTTGAAATATATTAAATTGACACATTTATCCATATGAAACAATTATGATTGAATCCCTACCTTTAAAAACTCCATGAATTTCACTAAAATGTTTATTTGTTATCCAACCTATTGAAAAGGTCACAAACAACTAGATGAAGAGATGACACAAATATCAACATGATCCAAAGCTTTCGTGGCCCAAAAGAATTTTTAAATGGTCAATCACCACTGTTTCCTATACAAAGGTTCATCTAAATTTTGAAGCTAATTTATTTTTTGGATCATGCCCTAAAATAAGCTTTCAATATAAATGGACGGTATGGATGTAGTCGCATATATCACAGTAGGCCTCAGGTGTGAGCCGGATTTCATGGGAAAGCCTTTCCCAGGAAGTCCACCGCTGGAAATGTAGGTGGGGTCCACTGTGATGTTTGTGTGAAATCCACCCCATCCATCCGTTTTGTGAAATCATTTTAGGATATAGTGCTAAAAATGAGCCATATCGAATACTCAAATGGGCCGAAAATGTGAGGATTGGACGCCCATAATTAAAATATTCATGGGGCCACAGAAGTTTTCAATCATACTAATATTTGTGGTTTGAGTTCATCTCACTAGGAATGATAGTATGAATGATATTGATGGCATGTAAACATCACTGTCGACCCCGGCGAGGTTTCAATGATAGGAATTTTCTTACCCACCTTTTCCTTTAGTGCGGCCCACTTAAGTCTTGTATCCTCCTCATTTTTTGTCTCGAGTTCTAAAATGATCTCAAAACATGGATAGACAGATTAAATTTATCACAAACATAACAGTGGGCTCCACCTAAGATTCCGACGCAAGAATTTCATGCGAAAGTCATTTGTACATAATTCGCACCTCAAATCTGGGAGGGGATTGCATGCTACCCCACCAAAATCTACCTAAATATGGACAATTAAGGGCTTTGTGAGGCCTACCATGATATATATGTTTTATCCATACCGTCCATTCATTTTTTCATATTTACACTTAACACGAAATTTGGAAAATGTTTCATGTTTAGTGGTGTTTGTTAATGCAGAAAAATGAAAACACTCCACCATTTTATGCCGAAATTTTTCCGTGATAGGAGTCTAGCTTAATGGGGAATCAAGAATGCGCTTTGTGATTATTATTTTTTAAATCCAAAATTGTCCTTTGCGACAAAGATTTTCTCCCTTGTGTTATACACATCTCAACTTTTAACATGGGGCACTTCTCTGAGCCCACCATGATTTATGTATTAGATTCACACCGTCTATCAACTTTTCTATATCATTCTAAAGCATGATCCGAAAAAAGATGCACATCCAAAGCTCAAGTCAACCACACCACGTAAAGTAGTGGGACAAGAACGACTACCGTTAAAACTTCCTGATGTCCATCGTGAAGCTTATTTGCCATCAAATCTCTTTATAAGTGACACAGACCTATATGAAGGAAAAACACAAAAATCAGCTTGATCAGAGCCTTATGTGGCCCCAAGAAGTTTTCAATGATAGGCACCCAACTCCCATAGTTTTTTATAGTGTGGCCCACCTAAACCTTATATATACCTTAACAAACAGGCCCTAAGTTTTCGTTCTCTTATTTTTTTAAATTTCTCTCTTGATAAATTGAAGGGCTATTCTAGACAAGAAGACAGTGATCAATTCTCTTTATCCACACGCCATGGCTTGCCTGATTTATTAAATGGCCTCGTTTTTTGTGTGCCCTTCATCTCGGGGCACATTACTTGGTGTGGTTCGCCACATTTAAAAGATGTCTCACCATGACTTGCACCTAGCTCAAAAATCATGCCAATTTATTTATTAGGTGATCGCTAAGAATGCTAATAGAAAAGATGGCTGAAAAATGAACCTCTTTCAAGAGGATTATAAGTTTTGGGTAAAGTGGTCTCCATAATCACATCATAGAAAACTTTAGTAGAGCCAATAGGATGAATAACACAAAAAGAGTTATGCACCATGAACTTTGTACCACGCATATCACTTAGATGGGGCCCAGCTTGGTACGGGACACTTCCATCAGCCGGTGGGTTAGCATCTATAGTTTCCTTTCTTGAGGGACGTTAAGCCGGTCCTCATTTCAAACCGTGGGGTCCATATGTGATACGTGTATGGCATCTAGAGCATCACAAAAGATGGCCCTTATCACGATGACAGGGCACCTCAAAAACCTGATCAATCCAATCAGCAGCAAGCCCCACCACTTGAATTTAGATGTCATTGGACTTCTTTTATTTCATTCTTATGGTGTGGATCACCTGAAGGTTGCATTGGGGCTGAACTTTTTGGCATCTAACCATCAAGGTGGGGTGAAAACCATGTGCTGCACCTGCGCCTACCCTTAGTTTTCTAGTAAGAAGTCGAGGATTTTATTTTATTTTTTTGTTTTTGTTTTCTTCTTTTTTTATTGCTCTTAGTTGCATCAATTCACTTGGAGTACAGTTCAATTGACCAATCTGAACTGTCCATTAAGCTCAGAAAACATTTCATGAGCTACCATGAAAAAACTACTCTGATCAGATGATCTAATCCATTACTAATGTGGCTTTATTTTCTTTAGCCTTGGATTGGATGGTTACGATTGCCTAACAAAGTGATTCTTTAGCATCATAAGCAACCCAAGATTAATCCTTACAAATAGATGAATCAAATTGTTGATTGGACCTATTTTGTGTAAATGATCTAGACCGCCCATGTTTAAGTCCATTGATCAAGTGGCTTATATATTGTTAGCTTAGGATGAAGTTTTCATGGCAGCCCATGCAATGAACGGCCACGATTTTGTAGGCATGCACGTCCCACTCTCTGATAAGTTTAAGACTCAAAAAGGGAAATGTTGTGAGTGGCCGTACCACAGATTGGTTGGATGAAGAGATTGGGAAACCAAAGGCTAGCTTGTAGCCACGACTATGGGCATGAATCGAGGAGAGAGGTGGGCCATTTCCCAGAGACATTGAGAGCAACCCATTGCAGACAATGAGGACTTTTTGTTTTGGGTTGGTCTGGTCACGAACCGCATGCATTGTGCACGAGCCCTTGGACCTGTCTCCTGCATTTATAGGGACATGTAGCCTTAACCACCACCTCAGGCCACATCAGGTGATGGACCATACCATCAATCCATTTATCAATGGCTACTATGATATCAATTATTATTATTTGGGGCATCAAAAGCACTTCTCATCATGTGCACATGGCATATTGTTTCGAGAGATCTCATCCGTACGTCCACTTATCCAAATATATTATTAATACAAAATTAACATTTTCCTAAGTTTTAGGTGCAAGCACACCAATGGAAAAGATTCTATTGGCACCCTTGTAAGGGTGGCAACTGGCAGGGAAAAGATTCTATTCGCATCCTTGTAAAGGTGACAACTGACAGGGCTAGGCTTTGGTCATGGGCTTGCCCCACCATGTACACCCTAGTCCTACCGTAGCCAGCCCTAGTATGGCCGACCTAGCTTATCGGGCTAGCCTAGCTAGAATGGTAACAAAATAAGATATGCATAACTAAAGGTTTTTTTTTTTTTTTTTGTTAGCTTGTTAGTACACCCATGACTAAAGGTTTTAAATAGAGGTGTACACAAGCTGAACGGAGTCGAGCTTGGCACAGCTTTACCCGGCTCGACCACTAGCCGACTCCAGCTCAAACTCGGCTCGGCTTGGTCCTCGAGCCTGACTGGCCAAATCAGCTCGGTTGCAGCTTCGGTCAGTTCGAACCAAGTTCAATCCCAGATCGAGCCAAGTTTGCCTGTGCAGTATTTTCACAAACGTATGGACTGCATTTTCAAATTCTCATTGTATGTAAAACATCAGCAGCAGTTTTCCAGGTATTTCATCAAACACCTTGTAGGCAATATCAAAATCAAGAAAAAAAGGTATTTGTTTTATATACATACCTTCCTTGCCACCCGCGCCGACACTTCATTGAGTCATTTCATCAAACACTTGGTAAGCAACATCAATGTCAAAGTAACCAAGTCACTGAACTGATTTGATTCGAGTTAGGGTTCGATCCGAGTCGAGTTGAGCTCAGGTAAGCTCGAACTCAGTTCGAAATTTTTTCGAGCTCAAAAAATCAGCTCGACTCAGCTCAAAACTCGATTTCGAACCGAGTCGATCTTTTCCGAGTCGAGTCAAGTGAGTTAACCGAGCTAACTCTATGTGGGCCCCACCATAATGTGTGTCGAACATCTACCCCGTGCATTTGATGGGTCCTTTTTAGGTCACAAGATATCTTAAAAATCAACCGTACACGGAACTCAGGTGGACCATATCATCTAAAACCATGTGAAGACATGCCTAAAATATATAAAACCACTTTGTGTGGCCCACTTGAGTTTTGGATGCAGCTAAAACTTGGTCTGTCCAAGTGGGACCACACAATGGATAGATGGATTTTTGAACCACATCTCAGTCGGTCCAATAAATGATTTTGAATATTTTGATGAGAGGGTAACCCTTGTCAACTTTTGTATACGGTGTGGCCCACACAAGTCATGGATCAACTTGAATTTTAAGCACGTAGCCTACCATGAAATGGTGCATCTGGCTAATGGGGTAGATGTTCGACACACATTACGATGGGGCCCACACAGCTCGACCTCATGGTACCATTTCTAGTGTGTGTGTGTGTGTGTGGGGGGGGGGGGGGGGGGGGATGACCTCATGGGAACTTCCCAAGAGGTCAAGCTGTGTGGGCCCCACCGTGATGACCTCATGAGAACTTCCTAAGAGGTCGAGCTGTGTGGGCCACACCGTGATGTGTGTTGAACATCAACACCATGCATTTGATGGGTTCCCTTTAGGTTATGAGATATGCCAAAAATCAGCCGTATACAAAACTCAGGTGGGCCATACCATCTAAAACATGTAAAGACATGCCTAAAACATATAAAAGCAATTGGTAGGCCCACCTAAGTTTTGGATGCAGCTGGAACTTGATCTAACCCTTCATCCAAGTGAGGCACACACAATGGATGGTCTGGATTTGTGAACCACATTTCAGTGGGGCCAATAAATGATTGTGAATGTTTTAATGGGAGGGTAACCCCTCTTAACTGTTGTACGTCGTGTGGCCCACCCAAGTCAAGGATTGACTTGATTTTTAAGCCTGTGGCCCACAATGATATGGTGCATCTGGCTGATGGGGTAGATGTTCAACACACATCACAGTGGGGCCCACACAACTCGATATCATGGGAAGTTCCCATGAGGTCCACCTCATACTATCATTTCCCATCTTTATATATATATATATATATATATATATATATATATGGAAAAGGTTCTATACGTTCGAGTTCATGGGAACTCCCCATGAGGTCGAGCTGTGTGGGCCCCACCATGATGTATGTCAAACATCAACACCATGCATTTGATGGGTCCCCTTTAAATTATGGGATATCCCAAAAATCAGCCATATACGGAACTCAAGTGGGCCATACCATCTAAACTCATGTGAAGACACGCCTAAAACATATAAAAGCACTTGGTGGGGCCCACCTGAAATTTGGATGCATCTAAAACTTAGTCTGACCCCTCATCCAAGTGGGACACACATAATGGATGGGCTGGATTTGTGAACCACATCTCAGTGGGCCCAAAAAATATTTATGAATGTTTTAATGGAGGGTAACCCCTCTCAACTTTTGTATGTGGTGTGGCCCACACAAGTCATGGATTGACTTGATTTTTAAGCCCTAGGCCCACTATGGAATGGTGCATTTGACTGATGGGGTAGATGTTCAACATACATCATGGTGGGGCCCACACAGCTCGACCTCATCGGGAGTTCCCATGAGCTCGACTGTATAGAACCTTTTCATATATATATATATACACACGCGCGCGCGCGTGCGCGCGCACACCTTTGCACACTTGTCTTGTCCCTATCATATAAAGAGTTTGAATTCTTAAAACATGACCGGATTTAACTAGATATGCATTATGGATGAAACCAAAAGGTTAGACTAGGCCATTCATTATGGCCTATGGCCCAGATTAGCCTAGACACTTGGCCCAATCTTTAGGCTTAATTTAGAGTTCGAAGTCCAAGCCATAAAAGAAGGGCTCGCAGACTCATTATGCATTTTATCTTTGACATGGAAGCTCGATGCATGAATATCCGAAAGTGTAAAGACTTGGGGTTGAAATCTAAACATACATTTCAAAATATGTATCTTTAAGAAAAAGATTACGTGTTCATCAAGAGTTTGCGTCCACAATTATTGATTTATAAAGATGTAGGTCAAGAAGGAATTCCAACATGAATTTCAAGATAGAATTTCTAAAATATCATTTTGAGATGTACCTTGGCACTTTTGTTTCACCAATTGCCCAGTAATTATATTATCATTACGACTTTAACACCACTAAAATAAACAGAAGAATCTACGGTCAAATGTAAGCATATTCAAGAGATGAATAAAGGAACTTGAAATCATTGTACTTTTTGATAATATGAAAATTGTGTTTTCCATGATTTAATGTAAAAATGTCATTATTATCATTTTACTACAGATTGTTCAAACACGAAATTGACAATTAAATATAGATGTTGTCAGTAAAGATACATATAATCATTATATATTTTTTTACATTACTGTGGTAATTGGTGAAACAAATAAACCCTTAGATTCTCATATTGTCTTTTTAGAGGGTGGGAGATGTTTATGCATTAATGCTCGGTATGTACCATATGCATCAAAACTATATTTATGCCTTCCCTTTCCACTGTTAGTGGGTCAATTATGATGGTACCAAACGCCACGATGTTGGGATGATGTATGGACCTCATAAATCTATCTACTTATATTTCTTCTTAAATATGTTTGATCTCTATTACACTCAATTCAATCAATCTAGACTACTCATGTGATCGAGGGTCTAAATTGGATACACGTGCATGTGTGTGCGAGTAGAATAGATGGGCGTGCCAGAGTCTGCTTGACTCAAGGGTTGATTGAATTGTTAGTGTCCCTTTTTTCAAGACAAACAAATTGGAGACTGGGATCAAAGATCCAGAGTCCTCTCGGCCACCAAAATTGTGATCCATTCAGGCAATTATTAGTGCACTTATTTGTCAATTACGTGCGCCAGTGTGTCAGTGAATGGTCAAGCCCCTGTAAGTTGAAAACCAAATACACAAGAGGACATGAACATCAAGGAAGTGAAGAACAAGTAAATTGAGGTGCCTTGGTAACCTCTAACCTTAGACCCAAAACAACCATAACTTCTACATGATCATGATTTAATAGGTAAACATTTGTTTGATCATCCATTAGCCTAAAGAGCCTAATTGGAATATAATAAGATAGGCTAAAAGAGGTGCAAGACTGTTGTAAATTAAACAGCCCAGTATAGTAGTTTACGAGTAGTCCTCGATCCCATTGACGGGTTGTCAATGGTCTCAAAGACGAACTCAATGCGATTGAAGAACAGTCCAGCAACTAAACAAAAATATTTTAGAGTTTTTCGATGGGATCGAAGGACAACTCAATCCTATTAAAGAGTCTTCGATCATATCGAATGGCCTTTCAATCCTATCGAAAGAGCCATTTTATAGTCATCGCGGCACAATTTTATAAAATGGTCATTCGGTTCTTAGGAAAATTGATAGAGTTTTTGTGCAATAGAAGCCTAAGTGATTCTCCACTCATATCCCACATCCTAAGCCTCTAAACCTATGAGATCTAAGTCATCTTCTTAAGTTTTAACACTTTAATGAAGATTTCAACCTCCATTATGAAGATGATTTTCGTCTCCACCATTTTCTAGAGATTAAATCTAAGCCTATAGATATATCCTTGTCAAAATCTTCTAAAAGACACATCTACATGAATCCCTACTGGGAATCAACTAAAATTATTAGTTGTAAGAGATTCAACCATCCTCTCATCACCTTAGTCACCTCATTGGCACATTGCATGCAAGGTATTTGTTTGTGGAACTAAACCAATGGCATCTTTGAACATGGGAGTAATTAAGAAGCAGATTTAAGCATGAGATAACATTGAAAAGCATCTCAAGAAGATGTTATAAGAGAGGTTCAATCTGACAAGTTGTCATTGTATAGTCCATTCACACTCTTTCCTTTTGTAAGATTAAGTGTAGAGTTTGTGACCCAAACTCAACTAGGTTCTTAAGTAGAACCTAAGCTCTTGTATAGGGCTAAATTCACCGGACATTGGGGTGTATATGTTAGTCTTCATGGGTGCCTCCGGCGGGAGTGTACGTAAGACCTTAAATTAGAACCATTAGTAGTTTTTAGTTAGCTGATAGAAAACCAACTAAAGTTTCTTGTGGGAACTACCAATAACGATGTAAACGTGTTCCTCTGACAAAGGAGTGTACGTGCATCAAGTTCTTGTATAGGCCTCCAGCGGGAGTGTACGCTTGTAAAGGTTAGGGGTAAACTTAATGAAAACTCTTAAGATAGTGAATACTAGTACACTCGAGGAGAGTGTGTCTACTAGGAGTGTAATAAGGCAACTGAACCACTATACATGCTTGTGTTTATAATTGCTAATTGAATACAATTCTATTTATGCTTATATGATTATTTAATTAAAATATATGAATGCTTGAATTTGATTGTATGATAGGCATTTAACTTGCAAAGCATGCACAAGCTCACTATCTCTTATAAACTAGTTGTTTAATTATTATATCTTTTGTAGTTTATATGATTGGACCCACTTTGGCTTGAAAACTTTGGGGTTAATTTGCCTCATTAGTTTTAATTGGTAATTTATATTAATTAGACAAAGAATTTTAAGGTGGTCTTATTCACTTCTCCCCTCCCCCCTCTTTTGGACTTAGCCAAAATTCCAAGGTCCAATCTCCTGATTTTTGGAAACTTCTTAAACACTATAGTCTCTCCAAACATCTCTAGGAAGATCTCCCATTTTGAAAGGACAGTGAGAGATTGCCTCTCTAAGAAGATCATAGTTAGATTCGTGATAAGATTTGTTCTCTCGATGGGTTTCTTATAGATGTGGTAGGCATGTTGCCTCATTAATGGACACGATAATCGTGGCCACATGGCCTATGCTGATTTGCCCTTCAAAAGGCAGGCACAAGAATTCATGCATTTACATTTATAACAAAATGCATATGTCGAAGAAAATGCTAACGAAGATACCCTCGGATAAGAGTATGTTTTGCGATAATTGCAGTTATGTGGTGTCAACACGTGGCGGCCGATGATGGGCCCATGCTAGGGCATAAAAAATGAGTGTAAACAACTAATGGATGTAAGATGGATAGTCTAGATGGGTGGATTGTATTGATCTCGATTCATCTATACATGTCAAACATGAGTTCCATTTTATCATAATCATTATATTTTCATTAATCTAATCATCTCAATGTTAATGCTTAATTAAAAAATTAAAAGGTCATACCGTATCTAAACCATCGAAATTGTCGGCCCTACTTTCAGTGGGGCATAACCATAGAATCAGACTGGTTGAATGATCCCTCTGATTAATTTTCACTAGTTTGATGAATCTGAATCACTATCAACCTTTCATTTTTTGACCTTCTACTTGATGGTCACCAGTTGGAGAGCCGGGATCATTCCTTGGATGAAAACTTTAAATTTTATGCCCCATTGGCAAAGTGTCCTAAAATTTGGACAGCTCAAATCACATGCCATGTATGAAATGGGAAAGTGAATGCCTATGAGTGATCGTATTCCACGAAAAATGATGGTGTACATTGCACGCAAATCTAAGGGTATGATTGTCAAGATGGACCATCAGTTAGGAGCAATGAAGGCCATGCACACGTGTGTTGGACTTATTTTGTAGAAATTCTTGAGAAAAAGACAAGATACATATCCTTGTCTTGACCGAGATTTTGGACGGTGGTGAGACTTCTACTTACTCTGGGCCCCACCTTGCTAAGCAAAAAAGAGATTGAGATAATAACAAGCTAAAGGTCAAAAATCAATGGGAAAGTGATGTCCCTGGAGCCATGATGGAAGGGCCCACATTCTAATATGAGCCACACCAATGGAGAAAATTATAAATCGCAAAAACACTTCTCGCGCTTGAGAATTGAGAGTTTTATTCGCAATGTATCCATCGGTAAGTCCCACCACCCAAGACTCAGAACGGGCTCCGTGTGTATTCAAATGTGAGAACATGGACTATTTTTTACTCCAACCGTCCGTTTTCTCATGCAAGTTTGGCCCACCTGATGAATGAAAATTCTTAATTTTCGGGCCAAGGCATGATCATGGGGTACCTCGCCTAATGAATGGTCTGGATCATGTATGCATATGCCAAATTGGCACATGCAGCAAAAGTAGCCATAGCATTGCTCAATGTTTATAGTGGGTGCCTGTCTACAACACCTGTTTTACGCAATGCGCAAAACACCCTAGTTCATCAGGTAATATCCATTATTTGGACCATACACACCAAAGATAATCCTGATAAGAGTCACACCAATGGTAATAGTGCAAAATTGCTCCCCAAACACTAATCTAAGGTGTGATCAGACTGAATTACATCTAATTAACAGTTTTGATGAAAGATAACATGCCATGGTGGCCCCACACACAAACCTATAGATGACATCCTATCCTCTTTGTTCTATGTGGTGTGGCCCATCTGAGTAGCGGATGTAGTTGATTTTTTTTATGTACAACCTAAATCCAGAATAGAACTTGATAGACGGAGTGGATTTTACATATTAAAATCTGGCTAAAAACAAAATATTAAAAAGTATTCATTATAGTTAATAATGATTATAAATTTTTAAATATATAGGTATATTAAATTTTAAATATTAAAAACTAAATATATTTTTTAATTACGATAATTTCACCATAAAATCATGAAAAACTAAAGGAGATTTGTGAAAATCTCACATGATAATATTGTTTGATCTAGCTATTTGTACGAAAATACCATGAGAGTTTCAAAATCTCTTGCCGAGAAATTCAACCTCCAGTTTGGATTCTAGAATGATCACATACATTCGAGCGTGTGGTAATGTCCATCCTTGGTGGGCCATACCTGATGACTAGGTTGGAATGCATACACGCAACGCAACATGGCGGACCGTGCATTCCATTTGAAGGTTTCGATAGCTGGCACTAGAGCTATACACGAGCAGACTAAGGCTCGAGTACTCGCTCGACTCGACTCGGAATACTCGACTTGTCTGAATTAGAGCCGATTATGGTCAGTTTTTTAAAACTCGTTTTAATTTCGAGTAGAGTACGAGTAAGGCGGTGCTCGACTCGATACTCGATACTCGACTCGTTAAGAACACGTGCTCCCACTGGATGAATGCCCTCAACCAAACATATGAGTTTTGTGCTTATAAAGCGAGATACGTGTGTACACTGGATAATGAAAATTAGGCATTCTTTTTTGAAGGTTGATATTTTATGTTGGTTTGTCTCCGTTGTGATGAGTGGACTGTTCTGATTTTCAGGTCAAGGCATTTAAGTAGTACGAAATACATGATGATCAGGTTGGATCTTTCACATGTGATCTAATATAGCACATATGACTTGAAATTTCATTTGAAGATTTAGTCCCGCATGTGCAGTTCAAGGCATGAAATAAAGTCCTCTGACTTCAATGAAATGACACTTATAAGTAACAGCATCACAGCTTGTGGTACCGTACCATCTTTTTAGTTGACGTGGCACTTACATACGAGATCAGTTCCATGAAATCAACAGACCTCAACATAAATGTAATTATTATAGAAAATCACTGCAATCTGATAACTAGGTGGACCATACCTGCATGTTGAGTCAGATCGTCTATGGTCAGTTGATTCCATTGGCGTGGCTCACATGATAAGCGTACTAACTTAATTTTTCTTCAAGTTATCTACTATGTGGGGCCTACTATTTTCATGGTGAAGATTACCTGAAAAGCATCCATATTAGCAAAAAATACGGTGCTGTACCAAAAGTTGTGGTACCTTGCTCGAATGTGATAATTCTTCCCAATGGAATGGATAAGATTTCCACCTCAGTATACTCTTGCTTAATAAATGATGCTACCAGCCCATAGTACATATGATACACTGCTTTCACTCGATACAATGCTCGGCCTCGACTTGACTCGTTTTCTGCTCGTACTCGGACGAGTAGAGCACGACTAGAGAATACATGCTCGATGGCCGAGTAGAGCCGAGTACGAGTAAGACTCGTGCACTAAGAGCCGAGTACGAGTAGGGTGATACTCGGCTCGGCTCGACTCGTGTACAGCTCTAACTGGCACCCCTCTCCCCAGTGTCCCCCCCTTGTTTCCTTTGGTGTGGCCCACCTAAGTCATCGATCAGGTTGGATGGCACTCACACATCATAGTGGCCCCATAGAGTCAAACATATGTAGATTACCTACCTTCCAATGTATGTGATCATTAATATATTCCTTAATGGCAAGTTCAATGGGTAAAAACAATGAGAAAGGGTGGGCATGATGGAAAGCCCACTTGTGTGGGGCCCATTATAAATCTGGGCCCTACTATAGTAGGAAAGAAGGGTGGGATAAAAATACAAGTGTTGTTACTAATTCAATTAAATTAAGCCACACATGTAAGCGAGGACTTAGATTGGTTGTTCGTGTAAGAGTATGATGCACGGGCGCGCCAGAGTCTGCTCGACTCTGAGGTTTTGATTAAATCAGTGGTGTCCCCTGCGTTAAGATGGACAAATTGGAGACAGGACTTAGATCCATTTATCCTCTCAACTACCAATTTAAGCTATGTTCAGGTGATTTATGAAATAGTAGGGGTTAGCCTTTCTGAATGAGTTGTTTTTTGCATTTGTGATGATAGACATGAGCCTACAACCTTAATGACTTTTTCTTTCACCAGTCTTTAAGTTTGTATACCTGTCAAATGAACAAGAATATACAAATAAACAGAACAAGGCTGAATAGATGTCGACTTTATTAATTTTAAAATGTGTGGTTCATTACCATCGAAAAAGTAATAATTAACTAGATAAATAAGTGAAAGCAAACAAAACTAAGATAAATACATGATTCGTCTCGGAACAGATGATCGAGACAAGTGGTCAATAGGAAATGACCAAATTGGTATGAACAACTGAATTAGAACTCAATTGAACATAATCTTACAGCTTAAAGTTGACTCATACTCCAAAGGTATTGTAGCAGAAGCCTCTATACAGTAGTTATTTATACTAAGTTAAACTAAGGAAATGAAAGATGAATGAAAAGTAGATAAATGTATTTTGCATAGGGCCTCAAGTTCTTCTTCTTTTGTTCTTTTTCATAGCTTGTCGAGGGGATGCAACCCCTCACTGTGTTTCTTCATTACTTCTGGATCCTTAGCACTCACGTTGTGGCTCTGGATATGGGAATCTCCTTAATTGCTCTAGAGCTAGCAACTTGGATTGGAAAAGGGACTCCAGTCGAATACAGACTCGCTAGTTTCTCAGATCTTCTTCTTGTAGCTGATCTGTTATGAAGATATTCGTGACCCACTAAATATTATGTATGAATATGCCAAGATTCCTCTAATCAAGACAACCAGGTCAAGGGCTGGACCAGGATCAATCCCGACCACTTAACGTCTCTACTGATGGCCCACCTTGTCCTCTTTGAGGTGTTGGACAGTCTACATCAAACCTCCTCCAGCATTTTCACCATTCATTGCTGGATCAAGTCAAGGGCTAGATCAGGATGGTTTAGAGTGTTGGTAAATATAGAAGGACAGGATCCACCACATCCTGGTCTCTCAAACCCTTGATCATAATCAACGTTCAACCCTAGAGGTGTTTGGATGATCCCTCTGTCTCTTCCATTCTTCGCATTGTTGGGCAGACTAGATTTGTTCAATATTTTATTATCAAACATTCTTGCCTTCTCATCTAGGTCTCTCATTCTTTTATCCCAATCAATGAACGACTTTAGATTAGCTGATGAGATTATTTCTCCCAACTTAGGCTTGAGCCCAAGCTAGATTGGCTTAGATATAGGTTTGATCTCTTGATGTTCAAAACCTTTTTAAGCGTTGTTACTTCTCTGAACGTTTCTGAAAAGATCTTTCACTTTATAAGGACCATGAGAGAAGGCCTCGCCGAAAGTATTATCGCCAAATTCGTGATTAGAACTGTTCTCTCGACGGAACTTTTATAAATGTGTCAGGAACGTTGCCTCATAAATGAACATATTGATGGTGGCTACGTGGCATGCGACAATTCTTTCCCCTAAAGACATGCATAAGGGTATGTGTCATCTCATTAATAAAAAAATGTATAACGCCAAAGGAAAATTAATTGCCAGTATGTCTTCCGTGTGCACCAATCAGGAACTACTTGGCAAAAAATGGGTGTAAATAACAAGTTCCACAAATTTCTTGTTTTTTAGTTGAATTTCAGGAATTTCTTATTTTTTAGTTGAATTTCAAGTCCTGGTGCATTGGGATGTGACTAGTGTCAAATGTGCGCGGTTTGGTGATCTATACCGTTGATATCGTGCACCCCATCATCATGGATGGGCTTACCATAAAAAACGCTCTTGTAGATTAGAATAGGATCCATCCATATTCAACCTTCTCCATACGAAGAACAGCCCCTCGTATCTAGGGTTGTACACTAGTCAAGCTAGCTCGAAAAGCTCGCTCGACTCGGCTCGACTCAGCTCGGATTGACTCGGCTTGAAAGGCCGACTCAAGGCAAGTCAAGCTTGTTTACTAAAGCTCGAGTTGAGTTCAAGCCAAGTTCGACCATGGTGTATTTCAACTCGACTCGACTCGACTCGACTCGAAGCTTGAGCTCGAGCTCGACTCGGCTCAAGTAATATATTTTAATAATATATATTATATTTATATTAAATATAATATATATATATATATATATATATATATATATATATATATATATATATAATATATATATATATATATATATAAGTCAAAGAAAGAAGCTAAAAACTTAAAAGTTTTTACTAAAAAATTCTACCCGACCCAACCCAACCCGTCCCCATTCCCTCTTTTTCTTTCCCTTACCCTACCGAGGTAAACTCGACTCGACTCGAACCACTAGCTTGACTCGAACTCGACTCGAAAGCTTTGGCAAACAAGCCAAGCTTCAATGTTGAGCTCGAGGGCGAGCTCGAGCTCAAGTTCGAACTCGAGCATAGCACGGACGAGTCAAGCCGAGCTTGGCCCACCTCGACTCGACTCAGCTTGATGTACAACCCTACTCGTATCTTTTAGCCTGGACCATTGTCAGTTGGGCTTGGGCTTGCGCCTGGATAACTAGGCCCATCAGATCAGTTCAGACCCGATTAGTTATCAGGTCAATCTTATTGGCCTATCGAGTCCGTCTGGGCCAGGATATTCTTTTAATCAAATCAGGCTTGGCTGACCCTGACGGGCCCAGGATCGGCCCATTAACATATCTACTTGAGCTGCTGATTTTGAATACATCAGCGAAACATGTGTGCCAATTTGGGTCAGATCCGGAATTAGGGTTAGTACTTTCATCGAGCCCAGCCCCCTTGGCCAAAATCCTCAGGGCACGACCTGTGGGCCTGATATTCATTTTTGGGCCTGGCCCATGATATCTTATACGGGTCTGGACTCACTGGACATCGGACTCGGATTCTGCAGTGACCCCTCTAATACCCAGCTTGGTACGGTCGGTACTGTTCGAAGCTCTATGGGCTCCATCATGATGTATGTGTTTTATCAACTGTCCATCCATTTTTCCATATCGTTTTAGTATGTCATCCAAAAATGAAGCAGATCCAAGTCTCAAGTGGACCACACCACAGAAACAGTGGGGATTGAATTCCTACCGTTGAAAACTTATTGTGGGCCACAGAAGTTTTGGATCAAGCTGATTTTTATGTCCTCTCATCATCCAGGTCTGTGTGACCTTAGGAACAGAGTGGATGGAATATAAACATCACGGTGGGCACTAGCAAGCCTTCAACGGTGAGAGTTCAATCCCCACTGTTCCTGTGGTGTGGTCCACTTGAGACTTGGATCTGCCTCATTTTTTGGCCTCCTAACTAAATTGAGCTCACAGAGTGAATGGACGGCATGGATACATCACCGTGGGGCCCACAGAGCTTTTCCAGTCACTACCGAATCCGAGTCCCTATACATCAATGGAATCGTGCCTCGTATGAAGCCTGGCCAAGTTATCTATTGGGCTCTTATTTTAAGCCCAGCTCAGAGAACTGGGCCTGCCTTGATAATAGCTTTAAAACTCGGTGAGTTGACTCACTACTCAGCCATTGACTCGACTCAACGAAATTTCGAGCCAAGTCAATGGCAAATTCGTCAGCCTGAGGACTTGGCCGACCCAACACAGCTGCAGTGACTCAAGCCAACTCGACACAGCTAGACAGCGAGTCGAGTTTTTGAACTATGGGCTTGAAGCCCAACCTGACCAGATTGGCCCGCCGGGCTTTTGGAACACTGGGCCCTGAATTTAAGGTCGTTTATTGGTTAGGCCAAGCTTAATCTATGTTAAGAGCCAAACAGCCCGGCTCATTTGGGATTTCAAGGGCATTTTTCACAATTCTCATGCATGGCCCACCGAATGAACCGTATAGATATAGCAAAATAGTGGGCGACCAGGCCCGGCTTGGGCTCGTTGGTTTTAGCCTGTGGAGGACCCAAGCCGGGCTTGGCCCAGGAGAAAGGAAAAGGGCCGCTGGTCTCATGATTGATTTTAAAGAGCAGAGATTTGCTAGCCCCACACCCACCTCTTCAGAAGCACCTCTGCGTGTAACCACACGTGCCAACCTACTTGTAGCACGTTCGAGCAGTGAATGTGGGACCAATCGTGTGGATCATGTGATGTTGTGAAATATGTCGGAAATACCGGGGGGAAAAAAAGTAAAATTATTTTCTTTATTTCACCTAGCTGAATCACGTAAAAAATTATGTTATCTTTAAAGCATGATTCACCCCAAAACATCTATATCAGACCAATCGCGCCGTTCGCTACGGACCGACTACTCTACAAGACATGTGAAGTACAAAGTGCGCCAACTAGTATCGCTTCAGCCACACTACCCACGTTTTTACCCGAGCACGCACATGCCATGCAACCTGACCATCTCAATCTCCAAAACTCCAAGTAAAAATACTACATGCACCTCCACCTATAAACTATAAAGTTTCTTTTCTAATTTCTGAGGTGGCACAAAAGCAAAAAAACTACACTTTTCTATTTTAAAATTTTCAAAACAATGTTGGCAGCAAAGACAAAAATTTTGAAATTTTAATTTTTCAAAAACCAAATTTCAACATGTGAGCCAAGCATGTAAGAAAACTTACATCATCCATTGTTTTCCTACATTGAACACAGCTTTCCTTAGACCATCCATTTATTTTTTACCAGTGTGGCCCACCTGTTGGTTGAATGGCCTCAATATTTTGCCAGATCATCTTTACAATGGGTGGTCCCACCTGCCAGATGTTTTGCATTGGTGCGAGATCTGGGACATTCATCAGGTTCGGCCCACTACAAACATGATCTGGACCAAAGATCAATGCGATCCATTTATCCGGTTGGCCACACATATAGTAAATACAGATGGTTTATCTTTCTAGCCATCCATTTTGTTACATGAGCGGCCCACCTAATGATCGAGCCAGTCTCATTTTTGGGCCATGGCATCAGTGGGACCTACTTGATAAGCAGCTCGGGTGTTGCCTGGCATGATAGCGCATGAGAAATGAGAGTACGGAAATGTGTAAAGCCAGCTTTAGTTCACTTAGAAAAGCTAATATCACCGCCACCCATTTTTAATCAGTTGACTTGTGCCTGTACACGTGGAAGTCATGAAATTCAATCCAGACCGTCTAAATTCCTAGTCCAATTTGGATGGTTTAGGATGCAAAAGATGTAAGCGTGGATAGATGAGAAGACATCAGTCTTCTTCTCAGCATAGCTCTTAAATCCACTAGAAGAGAAATCTCTAAGGGGATGTTTGATTTTTCAAAATTCCCATAAATATAGTTATTACTATTTTCTACGTGGGCCCATCATGATATATGTGACTTATCCATGCCATCCATCCATTTTATGAGAACATTTTAAGGCATGTGCCAAAAAATGAGATACATCTAAAGCTCAAGTGGACCACACTAGTGATTTAAAAGACATCCACCATCATGTTTGCTTATTACCTAACTAGTTCTCGAGGTCATTGAGACATGGTTAAACAGAAAATACAAATATCAGCTTCATCCGAAACTTCTTAGGGTGTCCAAGAAGTTTTCAACTGTAGGCATTCAAAACTCATTATGTTCCTCCAATGTGGTCAACTTTAGTTATGAATCTGCCTCATTTTTTGGTGCTATCTCGTTTTTAGGCTTGTGGAAGGGATGGACAGCATAGATTAGCCACATACATCATGATAGGCCTTATAATTTTTTTGTGTTCCGCCCTCAGGTTTGACAAAGCATGGGCTATTGATGTCACAATCAGAATGGTGCTTAGAATTATAAAAGTAAATGAAAATTATCTTTTTTTCTAAGTATTTGCATAATAAATTAAAATTCAAATACTTTTAAAAGAAAAAGAGAAGTAAAAGTAATATTATTGATAAAAAGTTTTTTTTCAAAGTACTACTCCGATTACCTTGCAAGCCATAAACCTAAATTCATAACTTCCTTGAAATAGTAAGGTTTTTAAAAATAATAAACAACTTCTAAATTAACTCAAATTCTTGCACATGACTTATAAAGACTTTTATCTATTTCAATACTCCCCGGGCCCTATAATACTTTAGAAGTAGGAAAAATTGCAACTTGCTAAAAATAGTAAAATATAACTTTTTAAATTCAAATTTCACCCCTAAATTAGCTTATTTTAGAAAATCATTTAAGAACTAATAGCCTTTTATATTTGTTGATATAAAGAGCTCATTGATAGCTTTCTAATAACATATTATACATGTGAAATGGGATAACTAGTTATAGAGTTATAGCCATTGAATGCTCTACTGCATATTAAACATTTGGATCAAACTTTCTAACCCCAACATTATTTCCTTCTATTTTTGTATTTCATGTAATTTTCTTTGACTTTGTCCTACATCAAATCCCCTACTTGTAAAATTAAATGTGTCTCTGAGTTTAGATTGGTAATAACCCATTGCAATAACCTGCCTTTGTAATGTGTTTTCTTTATATATCTTCAGCAACAAGTGATGGTGAAGGCCTACATCGGATTGGAATTTTATACTTCTGATAGTACTTTTAAAATTAGAACTCCACATTCTGTTTTTTTTAATCGTTTATTCTAAAGTCTTGATTTCAACTTCTTTTCTAATAATGGATTTATAATTAGTCACTCTAAATTAATATCGAATGGCCACGTTGTTGTTGTTGTTATCATTATCAGTCGTTGATTTATACATTTTGATCATCATTGAGAAGGTAGAAAGGTGACGATCTACTTATAGCTTAATGGTATGATCATGTGCATTATCAACTCATCTTCTAAATTAATTGAAACTTTCTCTAGTTCAACTATGAATTCATCAATTCATCTATAGTAGATTCGTCGAGTAATTCTACGCTAGATTCATCAAGAGGCACTCCATCTGTATAAGTCCATTCTTTTTCTTTGTTGGTGAATTTCTCAAAAAGCATTCATTGATCATCTGCATAAGTCCACTCTTCTTCTTCAACATATGATAGTTTATAAACAATTCGCCCAAAATTAACTGACCATGAGCATCTGCAACCGTCATGGGTTGTTTGCTACTAAGAATATGTTTGGAATTGATGGGATCAATCAATCATTTAATTGATGCCATTATCTCCTACATTAATTGTAAGTTAGGTTGAAACATCACGTTTGTCATTATTTGATTTCTTGAAGCACTATCCCAAAGATTGTTGCAACCTAATTCATTATTGAACGCCATTACTCAAGGAAATACCTTGCTTTGATACCAAATAACATTGCATATATGGATAAAAGAAAAAAGATCATTTTTTTCTTCTCAAACTTAGCCCTTGAATTCATTGTTGGGGGCCTTGCACAAAACCTTAGGATCTAGCCTCTCGAAACAAATCAGAATTATGGAATAATAAAGCAATGAAATAAACCAAAGCATAAACCACACAAAACCAGGGAATTTTACGTGGAAAACCCTCAAAGAGGTAAAAACCACAGGACCTCATCCAGATCAACAATCTACTATAAAGCAGAACGTTACAACCGATCACAAGCACAAACCGCTTGGATCAAACTTTCTTCACTCACGCAGGAGTGGATGAACAATAAGAGAACAAAAAGAAAAACGGAGAGATCTCACAGATCACGGGTACGTAAAAGCGCTGAGACGTGAACTGCGAAGTAGATCACCTCTACAAGCAGAATCTCTCTTCCATAAGCTTCCTCTATCTCTTTCTCTCTCTCTCTCACCTTTGATAGCCCTAAGCCCTCCTAGAAAACCTTTAGAAAATCTTAGAATACCCTAGAATACACCCCAATCCCGCATACACCCCTTTATATAAGAATAGAAAGAGGTAGAATCCAAATAGAAAACAAAATCTGCAGAATTTGCGTTTCCGCAATCGCATCTGCGTAACTTTTCGATGATACCGAAGGTCTCTTGATGATAGCTTCGATATCATCGACGGTCCTTCGATGATATCGAAACAGGACCAAAAGTGTCTAGCGACCAGGGGTGAAATTCTGTCAATTATCGATGTCATCGAAGGTCTCTCGATGACAGCCTTCGATATCATCGAAAGTCCTTCGATGATATCGGAACAGGACAAAACTGTCCAGCGACCAGCGGTGAAAAATCCGACAATTATCGATGATATCGAAACTGGTTCGATTTCATCGAACCCAGCAATGAGGAGAAAAATCCTCATCATTCATAATTAGAGAGGAAAATTTTCAATAACAAAAAATGATAAATAAAAGTAATATTACTGATATAAAGCTCATTTCCAAAGACATTTCACGTGACAACTTTGATAGCCTTCACACAGAACTCAACCTTTAATTTAATAATTAAGGTTTGTTGAGTGCATAGTTGTGCACCCTATAACCTATCTACATGCAACTACACATTACAAAATAAGTAAAAGATCCAAGCTCTTCATATAATTTGTCTCATTACATGGATATCTTAATTTAAAATTAAAATAAATAAATAAATCATGCTGGTCTACCCATCTTGTGGTCTACAATGTTAGTTAGATACAAATTTATAACTTAGAAAACATTGACCACTTTCTTTTAGCCATGCATTTTGGTCTACTTAATTAGTGGATGGACTTAATCCTTAAAAAAGAGAATCCAATGTGCTAAGCCTCACCCAATGAATATATTTAATCTTACACCCATGTGTCATGCTGATAAGCTGCCTTGTACGTGTGTGTGGGTTCAAAAAACTCTCTTAAAATTTTGCCAATGTGCTTGACCTGGTTTATATTGAGCCTAGTGCATAACATCTCATGCATGAGACTATCATATTGACATAAATGGAGCGATCGGGATAAACCCTTCATGTGTGTGAATGTCACTGGTGATGGGTTGGCCTGGAGCTCTACAGTTGATCCATTGGGTTGGAATAAGAGCCAATCATATCCTACACCATTATTGATGCTACTATCCAAACCTCAAGTGCACTACGCATCCATCCCATTGACATATTGACCACTACAACATCGAGAGATAGTCGTGCGAGAGAAATTGACCATGGTTATCTTGCTGGGGTGCGAAAGCATGAGGAGCAAACAGAATTAGATATCCTAGTAGTCCATGCAGTAAATGATGAGCGTTCACCCTTGGTCTACGTGGATCACACAAAAGATATAATTACCTTTTTAAATAGAATTTAAGATACATATTTCTACTCAATTTATAGTATTTTATTAATTGAAGTTTCAATTGTCATGAATCTGTTTATTTTGAATCCTTCAAATATCTTCTTAACAGAATGTTTGTAACCGTCAAAAAAAAATCTTATAGTGATATTTAAGTCTCCACTTCTAAGATAAAAGTTTATTTCACGAAGATCCTTGATTTTAAATTTTGATAAAAGTTGTTCCTTAGTTAAAAAAAACATTCATATATCCAAACCTACTAATAAATATCGTCAACATACAATGACAAATTAGGAAGTACTTTCCAAATCGATTCGCACATATGAAATAATATTCTTCATGTATAATAAATCTTTTGAAAAAAATGGTTTTATAAAACTTCATATATCACTATCTCAATTATTATTTCAGCCTATTGATTGACTTCAGGAACTTGCAAATCTTACTTACGTAATTTTATATTTAACAAATTACTTCATATAGACATATTCTTCTAAATCTCCATTTAAAAGTGTGGTTTTTTATATCCATCTAATATAATTTCAAGTCTCGGTATGCCATAATAGTTAAATCATGCGAATTGACATAGACTTAGCAACAAGTGATAGTTTTTTCATAATTAATGCATTTCACCTTTGTAAAATAATTCGTTATTAAATAAACTTTATAGTTATTGAATAAACTTCATTTTAATTTTAAACATGTAACACCCCGCACTTTTAATACTCGGGTGTTACCATTTAGATCATAAAAAGCATTTAAACACGCGAGAAACACAGAATAAAACTATAAAGCTATCATCAAATAAATCACAAAGAGACCATCTTTGTAACCCATGAATCCTTCCAAAAGACCTTATTGGTCTACAACTCCCATTGGGTTAAGTCTAAGGTCATTTTAGGAGTCCATTGGCATATAAGGAGGGTCATACTCACTAATCACCTTATAAAATCAAAAATATAAGACAACCCAGTAACTCCTTGTGTACTTCATAAGGTACACGTATATTTAGCAAGATTGCAATCAAATCATATATTTTGGACCTCTAACCCTTACCTTAGAATCAAAACATGTCTAAACCACCTGAAATAGATCGGTAAGTTGAAGGCATCTTGTAAGGATTTAAACTGTCCACATAGAGACCATTAGACCTTAAAACATCTTGAAGTTGGGACCAAATCATTATATCCACCTTTAATTAGACATAGATCCCTTCTCACCCAAAATGGAACCTAAGACATTCAGACAACTAATGTCCAAATTCTAAATAGTCCAACCACTAAATTGTCAATAGATGTTAACTAGATGCATTCCAAGAGTCATAAGACTATGAACTAGAGGCTTGAGCAGATCCCACCATCAGATGTATCAATATCAATGATTGATTATCAAAAGCTACACTAGGTAGCCGTTTCAAACATCTGATCCATGAATTATCAAGTCATTACACTTAGTTTAACGATCCACCACTCTAATATGGTGATTGGACCCTAAGATCATCAAACCTACTAAATATTTCCATATAGGCAGAGCTAGAAATACTAGGAATCACCAATGAACATATTAGGACATGATCTGATCGTTAAATCGTCAAGTATCACTAAAGGGAATGCAAAACCATCAGGTAAGGCCCACTTGGGCTATGGATCTACCTCACGTTCAGACTAGTCGCCCATCTTAAGCTATTTAGGCTGATGGACAGGTTGAATTTTGTGTAAGCAACTTGGTGGATCACTATCAATCTGTGTTGAGGCGATCCGCCCATTAAAACTCATGATCGTACATAGGACCAACGGATAATAGAAGCAAATGAATTTTTTTCACTAAAGTGAACTATGAACCCTTGTAACCATTGATGAACGCATTCAGATGCAATCTAACCATTAGATCGATGAAAACCTATCGTTGAGGACCCCAAATCACAAAGCACGGCCCACTTAAGACTTAGATTTACCTCATTCCTTGGACTAGGCCATTATGTGAGCCAACAAAACTGATGAACGGTGTGGATCTATCAAAAGCACCATGGTGGACCCCACCCTAGATGGTGCATGTACACAGTGGGTGTACACCCACGCTGCACTGGATCCAGGAGACCCGGTCAAACCGCGTTTGACCGAGAAAACCAAAAGAGGAAAAGAATTCCCTCTCTTTCCCTTTTTGAATTTTTCGTCAGACAGACGGACAGAGCTGTTCTCGACGTGCTGTGGCCCATCATGATCGCTCATGTGAGTGATCCGATCCGTCCACCTTGTGCGCAGCAGGGGACTGACCAAAACCATGGTTGGTCCACCCGATGAATCACGCGCATGTGTTCACAAATCCCAGTGCAAGGGAGCTGTTTGTGTTTGTTCTCTTTCCAAAAACGGAAAGCTCCATGCTGGCGATCCGCGTGAGTCCGTTCTCCTTTAATCTCGGTTATCCACATGGCGTTATCTCAGCCATCCAATGCATTTCACGCAGATTAGGGCCTCCTTAGGTTATTGCAGTCGCACCTCCGAAGAAACTCATCGTTTCCTGTCAAAGCTCAAACCCACCATCCCATCTGGTTCGAAGCTTCAAAACTAACAGTCGGGAAGCATACTAGGATCAAGTAGAGCCGATCCCGCGGAACAAAATGAAGAAAGGGCCCTTGGGCGTCGTTCTGCCATTAATGGCCGACGTCCATGCTCCACCAGTCGCGCTTGCCGAATCTTCTCAGTGATTCTACTTTAATCAGTTTATGTCCGCTTGAGCCCAAACACTACAGAGAAAGAAGAAAAGGTGAGGGAGAGTGAGAAGAAAGAAAGAGAACGAGAGAGGAAGGTAGAGGAAGAAAGAAAAAAAGAAAAAAGAAAAAAGAAAAGAGAGAGAGAGAGAGAGAGAGAGAGAGAGAGAGAGAGAGAGGAAGAAGAAGAAGAAGGAGAGGAACAATTACTATCCAAACTTGACTCAGTTCGAGTCTAAGTCAAGTCCAAAAGTTCCTGGAACTTCAAAAAAAAAAAAAAAAAAAGGGGAGAAAGAGAGAAACAGGGGAAGAAATGGCAGAGAGAGAGGTTGCTGACGAGCTGCCTGCACCTTCAACTGCAACGCTGTTGAGTCAGGTTGAGTTCACTCGAACTCGAGACCGGTTTATGTCCGATTTCCTTGCTGATTTAGTCTGAGAAAGGAGAAGGAGAAGAAGAAAGAAAGAAAGAAAGAAGAACGTGAGAAAGGTAACGCCCTGAAAATCGGGGGTCGAGCAAAGCCCAACTCCCAAGTTCCAACGCATCACTTATGCAACATAGATTATGATGATTATTATGAGTGCATTCGAACATGAGTGAGATTATACTAAAACAGCATATCATACTCCAGGGATGACTAAATTAAGCAAGCGGAAGACCGTGATAGATATATAAAGTATATAAGTGATTTTTAAATTCCCAGAGTATGAATATGTAACAGGGCTGAATACATACATGCTTTGTGTCAAACTATATAAAATACCAAAATGTAAAGTGTTCAACTAAATCATATATCCTTGTAATACCGTCGAATCAGAACAAGGTCTACATGAACCCGCCTGATAACTGCATATAGGAGAACGCTTCCTCATCGTCCTCGAAATTTGGCTCCACCTCATAAGCATCTCCATCATCTGAAACTAAAACAGGGTCTGGTTGGTGTTTAAAATATCATCCCATAACGTGGGAGTGAGTGATCAACCGAGTGGAACTATAAAGCAAAGGTAAACATGTTATCAATTCAGTCAAGCAGTAATGATAAAGCAATACAATCACACATCCCTAAGTACTCTGATTAATCCAAAAATGGTATGTATAAATGATGCATGCCATCGCCTGTACTCCCTCTGCGATCTTCATCTCACGGTCGCGCATGTCAATCACTTCCTCAGTGCTCTACCCAACGCCAAACGGCACATGCAATGCAGTGCATGAGCGTGCTTACCAAATTCTTATTAGTCTTTTTCATACAGCAGGATTGAGAAACTAAGGTACCTCCCTTATATAATTTCCCAACAATGATCCATTTTAGGGTCATCTGTCCTAGTAAATCTCATACGATGCTGCGGTTCTAAGTCACTACAAAGGGCTCGTCACCTCGATGCAGTGTAGGCCTAGTTTATACTCTAGTTGCTACGGAAAGGCTCGTCGCCTCGACGTAGGCTCAGAGTATGCTCGAGGTCACTACAAAGGGCTCGTCACCTTATTAGTGTAGGCCGACAGCTCGAATACAGTGTCTCATACCACCATATTCAGCTCAAGATGCGGTGTTGCTCACTGGTCACTACGGGAGGCTCGTCACCCCAACGTAGACCGACAGCTCGACCACGGTGTCCCATACCACCATGTCCGGCTCATGAGTCTTAGCGGATCGAGGTACCAAGGTTAATAGGATTCACTGGTGAGTTTGGTACCTTAGGTTCAAGCAGTAGCATCCATACATGGTGAACATACATAAGGCCAATCGGGTTACTTGACGAGCTCGACTAGTACGAGCGCACCTCGATTTGATCGACGTGAAGTGCGTAAGCACTCCGTGTGGCCTAACCACTATCAACAACCCAAGTAGGACTCGGATTCATCGAACACGTCCAATGTAGCGAAGCAACCTCAGCCACCAAACCAGGGCCTGTTACCGATTGCCTGGACTATACCATAGTCCCGAACACATTCTAATTTGAGAAATATGTACATACAATAATCATACATCATTTAATCAACCCATGCAACCATGGAAAGCATTTGAACGTATAATGGAGCACATATAACATGTCATTCTACATATGCCTATTCTGTACAAACCACACTATTTAGATTACAACTTGAAGGAATTCATGCATATACTGAGGTAGTTGGGATTATCCCAACAACCCTATCAAGTACAGTTCATCTAACAACTGCTCATACAAACATTTTATCAACACTTATACCACACATATCAACATACACACCATATGTTGATTATAACATATATTTGGACAAATCCTCGCCACAAGGAGTTGTCACGTACACATCAATTCATGTATTAGCATTCCATAGACATGACAGGCACAAATCATATTCCTATGTTCATTCAGACATTTCAACAAACACCTAGACTACACACTTCAACATACAAGTATTAGGCTAACTATAACATATATCCCGGTAAGCCCTTTTACAAAAGGGTTGCCACATACACAACAAGCATATATTCATAGTTAATAATCATGGCAAGCACAGATCCAAATTCCATATTCATTCAATCATATCATCAAACACATGGAATACACGATACTCAACATAGTTCATATATATGTGAAAAGTATGGGAATCGTCGTATCTAAGCATGTGATAGCAATCAAGTCAGTCATAAATCATTAACTGACATTGAAAGCCTTGAAAACCATAACTTAAATGTTTATAGTTTGCACCTTTCGTTGGTAAACTCGAACCGAACTCAGTTTGAACACGACGCCTTTGTTTACGGCACAACGGCTACCTGAATCACGAAATAGAATAGTTATTTCGTCGATATCTCTATTTGGATTTCTAAAACGAGATTAGGGTTAGGATTTCTTACCCAAATCGGAATCAAAATAAATTGAGTAGCGAAGTAGAGAAGCGAAACGACGTGTGGAGTTGTAGGAAAAGATCCCAACAACAATCCCCAATAATCTCTCCTCCTTCCTTCCTCTTTTCTCTCATTTTCTTTCTCTCTCACCTAGGGTTTTTTAAGAAATCCGTATAGCTTGGGATTGAGGGGGTTTAAGGCCCTTATATAGGCTCAGAACTGATGGGAACGGCCCCAGGGCCATGGTATACTTAGATTATAGCCAAAAGCCATCTGTTTCGACTCAACGGAGTACTTCTGGAGGCCCCTTTTCTGCATGCGGTCGTACTTAAGCTCCCTGACATTGGATCTAGGTCGAGTTAAGTTTTCGGTCCGATCGGATTTACAGATCGACCGTGGCGGACCAGTTTCAGTTCAACGGTCACCGGTACTCGATCAGGGTCACAAGTGTACTAACATTTGTATGAAATTTTTCCTGATCTGAGGGTGTATTTGGGTTAGATTCTGACGGTCTAGAACCTTAGATTTGGTCTGCAAGCGAACCGACTCAATTCACTTAAGTTTCAGTTCATTTTCTAAAGATATTCGCGTTTCTCACACACTTTGCTCCAGGCTCAAGTTGTGTGTTTCTGGATACTATCTGAATTTGATTTTCAAGATGGTTGTCAAGCCTAGTAAGGCGGTCCTAACCGTTTATTTTGGCGTTAATCGGACTTTCGACACACGATCCAGGTCGGATACGAAGTTTCATGATGCTTCCGAGAGCAACTGGGTAATAAGATTGTTCCTATGTTATAGGATAATGTAGCGTTAATGATTCTACAAGTTTTGGGTCTTACAGTTTGTATAGAAAGGAGTTCAAGCTAATTCTACTGATCATTCAGTTTAGTACTTAACTAAATTATGTCCTAATTACGACAGAATAAGGTCTCAGGACCGTTCTACGCCCCTTTCTGGCACTTTTCAGTAGTATACTATTTTAATTATTTTTCTAGTAGTTTTTCATCAAGTATACTTCATCTCTAGCAAATTTCAATAGGTTTTGTATTGTAGAAAATTTCTAAAAATTCTCGAAGCAGCAGCTGTCCAAACTAATGATTTTCAAACAGTTGTCACAATGACCTATATTTAACTATAATAAAAAATTTATTATATTTTTTAATTATTTTTATATGAAACTATACTTATCTAACTTCAATATGATTTTTGAATCACTTAAATCGGAGTTATAATTAGGGAGATGTGATTTTTCGAATTAAGACGAACAGTGCAGAAAATTGCAGAAAACGGCCGCCCGGCCCGCCAGAATGGCGAGGCCTCGCGGAACCGGTGAGGTCCTCGCGGACCACTGGACTTTCCGAAAAGGGGTCGCCGGTGGGGCGAGGTCTCCCCCCGGGGTGCCGGAACATATGGGGCCCACTCTGGGTCCCCCCGATTTGGTGTCGTTTGGCCCCCCGAGTCCGTTTGATGTAGTTTCATCACTCGATATTTTGAAATGGGTGTATTTTTCAATTTGGAATGAGTTACGCAATGTGCAATATATGATTTTAGGGTAGGAGAAACTGATCTATCCAAATAACCTATTTATTTGTGAGATTCCAAAAATTTTAATGGTCAAAAGCCCATTTTATTATGTATTTACCATTTATAGTAAGTTTTTGTTTAAGTATTATTTTCATCATTTAAACTTTAGGATTAGTGTCTAATATGAAAGTACTTAGAAAAATTTTGAAGAATACGGTGGTGGAAGGTGAGATTTTGAAGGAAAGAGGTTAAAAACCGATTTTTGACTTTGGGATTGAGTTCTGACAAGTTAATAAGGTGTTAGGATCGACCCATTGCCTAAGTATATCTAACTCCAAGTTGGCAAAAATTCAGGGTGTTATAAGAGGTACGCCTACTGCTGGTGTACCGCCGACTCAGCAACTGAGTTCGGGTCGAACCAACAAAGGGAGAAGAAGAGAGGAAGAAAGGTAGGGGTGGTGGCCGTTCACCACCAACAACACCTGATCGAGTTGGCTAGATTGAACTTCACTGGGTCGGGCTACTGTCCAGTCAAGATCGAGTCGATTCGATTTAAATCGAGCCCAACCGAGTCAACTCAATCGTGATTCACTGGAATCTTACAACCTCTTATTTAGGTGTTGTTTACAACTGTGATCCTTGAAGAATACTTCCCTTCAATCGATTTCAAATCAAGTAAGTGAAGAATAGTCTCAAATCACCCATAGTCCCTATTGCTTTGACTTAGGAACTCATACACTCGCCTTATAGGAAGGATCAATCAAGAGGAACGTTCAATCAAGGTGAGGACTCATCCTTTGAGCTTCCCACTTAAATTCACCAACCTGGACATGAACGATGATTTAATTCTACGTAGTTAGTAACTCTAAATTATTTAGTTTACTTATTTCATTACATGAATATGCTAATATGGTGCATGATTGACTCATGTAACATATGAATGTTGTGTCTCTTTAATGATAGTAACATGAATGATTCGATTACCACATGTTGTAGAGTTTGTTAATTAACCAAATGTTGTTGTTGTGATTATCTTATGGATTGAATATAACATGTTAAGGACTTATCATCTTACGAGCCCTATTTGTCTTATACGGGCTTGATCACACGCCTGCCTTATATAGCTGGACCACACTTCGCGTTACATGGATTGGACCGCATAATTATTCCATGTGGCTTGGACCGTTGATTTACCCTTGGTAGCCTTGATGGAACATTGGTGCTTTTGTGGCTAGTGGTTTTTCTCTTCATTTTTCGGCATTCAATGTATGGTGATTTTCGGGTGGAGCGGGTGTTCGCTTAGCGATTTTCTAACCATCTTGCGGTATTCACGTACGATATGATTTCCGGGTGAAGTAGAGTTTGAATGTTTGGTTTCTAGTCATTGTATGGAGGTTGTAAGATTAACTGTTTTGACTATCTGACCGCCCTTTACCTTTGCAATGCGATTTTCATTACATTCCCTTATGTTGAAATTGTGTTAAGTAGCTTAATCCTGAATGCATGATCATGATTTTTGAATTGCTTGTTTTAAATTACATTTTCTCATATATTGCGATTCATGTTGGATTTGAATGATGAGTACGTAATCTTAGAGGGTGCTCTCACTGCGATAGCCATTGACGTTATTAGCTTCTTCATACATATGTATACATTATAGATTATATAGTGAATTAAGATTACTGAGGAGTTTGTTTCTAGTATACACATTGATTATTTATTACATCATTATATATTACATTGTGTGAAGAATGGTCATTAATTTGTTCTTGGGCTATTGAGTCAGTTGCGTGTAGCTCGAGCGCGGGCTAGCTATCGTGGAGTTAGATGGGTCCCTGCGGCCCATTTTGAGCTCCACCACTAGTTGATAGATACCTGTTTTGTGTTTAATGAACTTGATTATTTGTAATTGTATAAGTCCTGTATGAGCTACATTTGGAATTTTATGATAATCAGAATGTTTTTATTCAATGCATGGTTTACTCTAGCTTCGTTGTTGTTAACTCTGATTAATGATAAGTGGTTCAAATTTACATTGGATTCCATAGGCTAATACTTGGGTATTTGGGAAACGGGTTATATACTCGGGTCCTGAAAACACGGGGCATTACAAAACACCTACGTATTTATATTTATTTTGGACAGTTTAAAAATCCACTAATTTCTAAATATGATTTTTCTTCATTAAGTTCATTTCTTCATTCATTATAGCAATCTTTAAATTTCAGAGCGGTCAACACATTTTTATACAAATTAGGTTTATCTTCATCTACTACAACCATGTATATGATCACATTATATTTCAAATTTCCTCTTAGAAATTCTTCTCCACAAACTTCATCGTAGCTTCATAACACAAGACAATGCACTCCAACTGTTTCCAAAAATCATAAAAATATCATAATTATCTTGTTTAAACTATCACTCCCACTTTTTTTAATTACTTCTGACATCTTATAGAGTTTTTCTCTATCCTTCACTTAGTTCTGTTGAAATACCTACCTTTCACAAGCATCACATTGCGGAATTCAATTTCAATACATTAACAATGATTTTAGTATACTAACGCATAGCCTTTAGAATTAATGGGACACTAAATAAATGTACACTCAAATGTTCTTTTATCTAGCTTTCTTCTATACAGAGTAGGAATTGATACATAGCCTAATAAATCTTCCGCATGTAAATCTCCCAATGATGGTCTCCTGATAGTCTATAATTTATAGTGTTATAGGAACTAATTTCAAGGAAACTCTAATTAATACATTAATATTTACAAACAATAATTCTTCTATAAAAATAACTAGTAAATATGTGTGCCCCATCATAAATCTAACCATATAACAAAGTTTTATTTCTCATTTCAGCTACACAATTTTGTTGAAGGATGTAAGAATGATGTAGCTTACATTCTCACAATAAGATATATATTCTCCACCTCTGTCTGTCCTCAATATTTTGATCATTTTATCCAATTGATTTTTCACATTTCATATACAAATTTTAAAACTTCCAAGTGCCTCAGTTTTTAGGGAATTATATATATACATTGTACTATACTACGATTAATCATCAATAAAATTTGTTACAGGCAAAACTCAGTTGACCTGATATATGAGACACGTGGCAAAAAGACCATTAGGGCAGACTCTCCGAACTACCGAAGTACTTACAACGTGAGAAGCTGAAGTAAGTAAGGAAACTCAGTTAACTTGACTTGAAGATAAAGGCTCATCAATGGACCTCAACTCCAGATGCTGATCTCAACCGCATATTATGATCTCGACCTTAGATGTCGACCTTAAGTTCGAGATAAAAACATCTAGAGAGAATCTCGTGCTATATATGAGCAAGACTGTTGAACGAGATTTCAACCGAAGATCACACCAATTGAAGCATAATAAGAGAAATTCTTGAAAACGGATTCCAATTTAAATACGGGCCCCTCCAGTGTATCTTATAAATCTACTCAGATATACAAGTCATCTAATAACACCTATAAATATATCACCCCACTCGAAGATAATGTACACACAACGATCATGACTCTAACCACGCCTACTTTAAGTCATTTTACCTAACTTAGGCATCGGAGGGTTCCCGGCCACAACCGTTGCCCCTAGTGTCGTATTGTTCTCCATTAAAGTGCAGGTAACCAGCGGCTCATAGGAGGTGGAATGGGATCAACTAAATTCGATCGATAACAAAAGGTATAAAATACTGGCAACCATTTTGAGTTTGTACATTTAATAGTCCACGTATATCACTGTGTATAATATGTAAAAGTTATCTTAATCTTACTGTCTTTAGAAATAGATTCATAGTTACCTTTCTTAACATATAATATTCATAAGAGGGCAAATTTACTCTAGTCAATATGCTTACTAATCAACTACGTGCTAATCTCATTATTCGATCACTTCTTATATGTCACAGTCCATCATGCCACTTAATCGATCCCTTCCTATATGTCTCAGTCTAGCATGCTACTTAATCGATCCCTTCCTATATGTTTCACTCCAGCATGCTACTTAATCGATCACTTCCTATATGTTCCAGTCTAGCATGCCACTTAATTTATTTATACATAATGATGGGGTTTTTCTCCTCAGGTCAGAGGAGATGTGGTGCGGTTCGGATGCCACAAACAATGGAATCACCGCGCTGCTCGACCAGTCGAGAGCACTGCGCGACCGGTCGAGTGAACAGTGCTCGACCAGTTAAGGGTCACTCGACTCAAAGTCCAGCGAGCTCAGTGAACAGTGCTCGACCAGTCGAGGGACAGCTCGACTAGTTGAGTGAACAGTGCTCGACCAGTCCTGGTTACGCAGATTTGAGTCCGGATCTTGCCGACTGCGACTGCGAAAATTGGAGACAGTTTCACAAAAGGTGCGAAAAGGGGTTTCCAAATCTATAAATATGGGTGCCTACGGCCTTTCTAGGTAATGCAAGGGGGTTTTCTTAAAGCTTTACAAGGGTTTGCTAAAGGGTTTAGGGCTATCAAAGGTGAGAGAGAGAGAGAGGGAGAAAGAGAGAGAGGAAGCTTATGAAAGGGAGGTTATGCTCATAGAGGTGATCTATTGTGCACTCGATATCTCTGCGTTGCACTTCTACTCCTCCTCATGATCGATGAGATCTCTTCATTTTTTCTTTTTATTTTCTTATTGTTTATTCACTCCTGCATGAGTGAAGAAGGTTGTAACATTCTACTTCATAGTGGATTGTTGATCTGGACGAGGTCCCGTAGTTTTTACCTCTTTGAGGGTTTTCCACGTAAAAATCTCTTGTTTTGTGTGGTTTGTGCTTTGATTTATTTCATTGCTTTATATCCTTATATTTTGGTTTGTTTCGGGAGGCTAGATCCTAAGGTTTTGTGCAAGGCCCCCAACAAAGTGGTATCAGAGCTAAGTTCATTGAACGGGTAAGATCGGTTTTGAATTATGGAAGGTGGCTCATCAAGGATGATCAGCCGCAATGGTTCTAACTGGACCATATGGAAGGCTAAGATGGAGGACTTACTTTATTGCAATGACCTATATTCCAATTTTAGGCATATCAACAAAATCCAATGATATATCTGATGATGATTGGAAGAAGATGGACCGGAAGGCAGCGGGGTTTATTAGATAATGGTTGGACGATTCTGTATTCCACCATGTGTCTACGGAGACCTCAGCCGCTAGCCTATGACTGAAATTATAAGGGCTGTATGAGAAGAAGACAGCCGGTAATAAAAAAATTTTGATAAGGCGACTTGTGAATTTTAAGTTCAAGGATGGTGGTTTTGTGACTGAGCACATGAATGATGTCAGCAATATAATGACTAGCTCTCCTCTATGAAGATGGTCCTAGATGATGAATTACAGGCTTTGTTATTGCTTAGTTCATTGCCTGACAGTTGGGAGACATTGGTGGTGTCTCTAGGTAACTCTGCGCCAGATGGAAAGACATCCATGGAACGGGTAACTAATTGTCTCTTCAATGAGGAGACAAGGAGAAAGTCTTAGGGGTCTACTCAACAAGAGGCCCTTGTGACACAGGAAATGGGGAGAGGAAAGAACAGGAAGGGCGAGAAGGCCCGAGATAAATCAAGAGGCAAGTCGAGTAACAGAAAGGAAGTTGAATGTTGGAACTGTGGCAAGAATGGCCACTATAAGCATGAATGTCGTAAGAATAAGAACGACAATAGAAGAAAAGGAAATGAGAAGGAAGAAGAATTAGATTCCACTGCGGTCGCTTTAGATGGCGACGTTGTAGTTATTCTTTCTGCAGATCATGATATATGTCTCACAACTACGAGTCAGGACACCAACTGGGTGATTGACTCAGGAGCTTCTTTTCATGAGACTCCACGCAGGGACTTCTTCACAAGCTACAAGTCAGGTGACTATGGGATGGTGAAGATGAGAAATTCTGGCGTATCAAAGATCGTAGGGGTCGGTGATATTTGTGTGAAGACCGATGTGGGCTGCACATTGGTTCTCAGGGATGTGAGGCATATCCCAGATCTTCGCCTCAACTTGATGTCGACAGGAAGGCTGGGTGATGATGGCTATGAAAGTCGGTTTGCTGGTAGGCGCTGAAAGCTCATCAAGGGTTCATTGATTGCAGCCAGAGGAAAGAAGTGTTGCACCATTTACAAGGCAAGTGTCAGTGTGTGCAAGGGTGGGTTGAACACAGCAGAAGATTCAGCTATTGACATGTGGCACAGGCGTCTAGGCCACATTAATGAAAAAGGGCTTCTGGTACTAGCGAGAAAGCGGCTCCTTCCAGACGTGACAAGTATACCTCTCAAAACCTGTCTCGATTATTTATCAGGAAAACAACATAGAGTTTCATTTATTAAAACTGTTTCTCGTGTTAATAAAGTGCATGCATTAGATTTAGTTTATTCTGATGTCTGTGGTCCAATGAGAAAAAAACTTTGGGTGGGGCATTATATTTTGTCACTTTTATAGACGATGCATCTAGGAGGGTTTGGGTTTATGCTTTGACATCCAAGGACGAGGTTCTTTAGTGTGTTTAACTGTTTCATGCTATGTTGAGAGAGAGATAGGTAGATCATTTAAGTGCATCCGCACTGATAATGGTGGTGAATACATTGGTGACTTTCATGAGTATTATAAGTCCACGGGTATATGGCATGAACAGACGGTTCCCAAGACTCTCCAGCATAATGGTGTAGCTGAACGAATGAATCACACCATTGTTGAGAGAATCAGATGCATGTTATCCCATGCAAAATTGCCCAAGACATTCTGGGGAGAAGCAATACACACAGCAGTGTATCTGATAAAAAGGTCTCCATCAGCCCCATTGAATGGAAAAGTGCCTGAGAAGGTGTAGACTGGACAGGATCTATCGTACAGTCATCTCAGGGTGTTTGGATGCAGGGCATCCGTTCTCGTACCAAAGGACGAGAGGTCCAAGCTCGATATGAAGATCAGACAGTGTGTGCTCTTGGGGTACGATGATGAAAAATTCGGTTACAGATTGTGGGATCCGATCGAGAAAAAGCTCATCAGGAGCAGAGATGTGGTTTTTCTTTGAAGATCAATGTATAGAAGACATTGGTAAGCTAGAGAAGAACCAGCCTAGTTCAGGTGAGCTAGAGGACATGAATCTGATTATTCCTCCCGTGGTGCCTGATGACGGGGGAGTACAGCAAGGTGCAGAGGACGAGGGAGTTCCTTCAGAAGATTGACCAGGAGAGCAACCCCCACTTGATCCACCTGTTGAGCCACAGGTGAGGAGGTCATCTAGGGACAGACAACCATCCAAGAGGTACTCGTCACATGAGTACATTATGCTGACTGATGGGGGAGAGACAGAAGATTATTCTGAGGCCTTAGCCGACGAGCATAAGGGGAAATGGTTGAAAGCTATGCAAGAAGAGATGGAATCCTTGCATAAGAACCACACCCATGATATGATGAATTGCCTAAGGGTAAGAAGTTTTGAGCAACAAGTGGGTTTCAGAAAGAAGGTTGAGCAGAAGAATTCACAGACGAGGTTTAAGGCCAGACTTGTTGTGAAAAGATGTGGTCAAAGGAAAGGCATAGACTTCGAGGAGATATTCTCACAAGTGGTGAAGATGACATCCATACAGGTGTTGCTTGGGTTGGCGGCTAGCATGGATCTGGAGATAGAGCAGTTAGATATTAAAACTGCCTTCCTCCATGGTGACCCGAAGAAGAGATCTACATGCACCAACCAGAGGGGTTCGAAGTCAAGAGCAAAGAGCATATGGTGTATAGGTTGAGGAAGAGCTTGTATGGGCTGAAACAAGCTACACTGTAATTGTATAAGAAGTTCGACTCGTTTGTATTGAAGCATGGGTATGACAAAACGGAGTCGGACTACTGTGTATTCATGCACAAGTTCTCAGATGGTGATTTCTTAGTTTTGTTAGTTTGTTTATGCATTGATGATATGCTCATCATGGAAAAAGACATCAAGAAGATCGACAGGCTGAAACAGGAGTTGGCCAAGTCGTTTGCGATGAAAGACTTGGGCCTAGCTAAACAGATCCTAGGAATGGAGATAACCTGTGACAGAAGCGGCAGGAAGCTTTGACTGTCACAAGAGCAGTATATTGAGAAAGTCCTAGAGCGGTTCAATATGAATGCAGCGAAGCCGGTCAGTACTCCACTGGATGGTCACTTCAGATTGAGCGATAGACAGTATCCCAAGACGAAGGCAGAGGTGGATAGATGCAGAAGATACCATACGTGTCAGCTGTAGGAAGTTTGATGTATGTTATGGTGTGTACACACCTAGACATAGTATATGCGGTTGGTGTTGTCAGCCGGTATCTTGTCAATCCTGGCAAAGAGCATTGGGCAGCGGTGAAATGGATACTGCGGTATCTAAGAGATTCATCCAAGTTAAGCCTATGCTATGGTGACGAAAAACCTGTGTTAGAGGGCTACACAGATGCAGATATGGCAGGTGACATAGACTCCAGAAAGTCTACATTGGGGTTCATGTTCACGTTTGCAAGGAGAGCGGATCTTTGCAGTGCAAGCTACAAAAGGTCGTAGCATTGTCGACGACAAGGCTGAGTACATTGCGGTCACAAAGGCATGTAAAGAGATGCTTTGGATGAAGAGGTTCCTACAGGAACTTAACCTGAAGCAGGAGCAACACGTGGTCTATCACGATAGCAAAGTGCTTATACTTGAGCAAGAATCCAAGTCAGCACTCCAAGTCGAAGCACATAGAGATTCGGTATCACTGGATCAGGGATATTTTAGAACAAGGGTTTACAGCTTGAGAAGGTCCACATGGAAGATAATGAGTCAGACATGATGACCAAGGATTTACTCAAGGCAAGTTTGAGGTTTGTAGAAACTAGACTGGCCTGAAGAAGGTGAATTTCTCCTGAGTCGAAAAGGGGGAGATTTGATGGAGTTTTCCTCCTCAGGTCAGAAGAGATATGGTGCGGTTCGGATGCCAAAAATAGTGGAATCACCGCGCTGCTCGACCAGTCGAGAGCACTGCTCGACCGGTCGAGTGAACAGTGCTCGACCAGTCGAGGGTCACTCGACTTAAAGTCTAGCGAGCTCAGTGAACAGTGTTCAACCAGTCAAGGGACGGCTCGACCAGTCGAGTGAACAGTGCTCGACCAGTCGAGAACTCTGCTCGACCAGTCCTGGTTACGCAGATTTAAATCCGGATCTTGTGCGGACTGCATAAATTGGAGGCGATTTCGCAAGAGGTGCGAAAGGGGGTTTCCAAATCTATAAATATGGATGCCTAGAGCCTTTCTAGGTAATGCAAGGGGGTTTCTTAAAGCTTTAAAGGGCTTATCAAAGGTGTGAGAGAGAGAAAGAAAGAGAGAGAGAAGAAGCTTGTGGAGGGGAGGTTATGCTCATAAAGGTGATCTATTGTGCACT
>JAJHSJ010000005.1:91106933-91171122 GCA_021015155.1 Magnolia officinalis
AGATTTTACTAAATGAGACACGTTCGGGAGAAAGAAAGAATCGTTGTACGTGAAAGTTAACAAACGAATGTTGTTACAGGAACGTCCCCCCCTTTTTTTGGAAGGTCTCAAGTCTCCAACGAGTTGGACCACATTTCACGGTCCACCCGGTGAATAACTTCCGGCATATCACGTGCGTACGAGATCCAATTCGTATATTGGTTCTCTACAACATAAGATTATCATGAAAAGATTAGCCATTTCTCCACACTTACATACTGTAAAATATCAATGGCTATAAATGGTTTTCTACGGTGTGTCCCACTGGATAAGTAAATAGGACTGCTTTTCATATAATATTATCCTCATGGTGACAAAAACCTATTGGAAGGATTGGATTTTATACTGATATGAAAGGTTAGCATTTACTTATTGGGTGGACCGTACGTTGTGGTCCAACCGGTTGGACTTGAGATCGTCTCATCCATGGAACGCTAATTCCACTACCTGTGAGATAAGGCACCCCCAGATGGACCCCCCAGTACCGACGTCGGTGCTGGAAAAGCTCTGTGGGCCCACCATGATGTATGTCTTTTATCCACGCCGTCCATCCATTTCTAGCTTATTTGACGGCATGACCCCAAAAAACTGAGATGGATCCAAATCTCAGGTGGACCACACCACAGGAAACAGTGGTGATTGAACGCCCACCATTAACAAGTCCTTGGGGCCATAAAAGTTTTGGATCAAGCTGATATTTTCCATCCACTGTAAGTTTTATTTGCCATCCAACCTGTTGATTTGGTCATACAACAGGTATAAAACACAAATATCAGCTTGATCCAAAACTTTTGTGCCCCAAGGACTTGTTAATGGTAGGCGTTCAATCACCACTGTTTCCTGTGGTGTGGTCCACCTGAGATTTGGATCTGCCTCATTTTTTAAGCTCATGTCCTAAAATGAGCTAGAAAAATGAATGGACTGTGTGGATAAAACACATACGTCATGGTGGGCCCACAGCTTTTACAGCATCTACGTTGGTACTGAGGGGTAACTACCGAAACCGAGTCCCCACATATAATGCACCATCAGCATTGATATAGCTACCGTCGCCGCAAGTGGCAACGTGGCACATGTGCTCATGATCCAGGCCATTCATCAGGTGGGGCCACCCACTAACTTGCCTGAGTCCAAAAATCAGGACAGTGCGTGCATGAGGAAATGGACAGTTAGAAAAAAAAAAGGCTTACGTTTATGTTAAAATACAATTGGATACTTGCTGGCTCACTCTGGATGTTGGATGGCGTGGGCCCCATCCGACGAATGGCCCAGACCTCGCCCACGTGGACCCCTGAGAAAACGCTCAAATTCAAAGGTGATAAGTGATTTTGAGCTTGTAAATTTTGTTTGGCTCAGATTATAATGTGGGCCATTCCATCATGTCCTGGGATATATATGTCACTTTCTCATTACGTGCTCACCTTCGGCTTGTCATTATCACAATCTCTTTCATGCTTAGCAATGTGGGACCCACGAATAGTATAAGCCAGACAACCGTCCAAAAATCTCAGCCAACTCAGGGATATCTATCTTGTCATTTTCCCAAATATTTCTCTAAGATAAGTCCATGAAACGTGTGCATGTCCTTCACTGTTCCTAACTACGAGAAGGTCTCAAGTGCAACCATTCCTAGGACGATCTCTGCTCATGCACGCTGCCACTTTCACACATGGGACACACAGCCTAATCCAAACCGTCCAAATCCTGGGCCCATTTTGAATGGGGCATAATATAAAAGTTCTGCTGAACAGACGATCGTGATCTTGCAAAACGCGGCCAAGGTCAAGTACAAGTCATTTCATTGAAGGGCTAGGATTAGGGGGTGTACATTGAGTTGAACCGAGTCGAGCTGGCCTTAGCTCGACTCGGCTCAAACACTGGCTGACCTCAGTTCGAACTCGGCTCAGCTCGGACCTCGAGCCTGACTAGTCAGCTCGGCTCGGTTCGGTCAGCAACTCGGGCCAGCTCGGGTCAAGTTCGAGCCAACATTGAGCCAAGTTTGCCATTGAAGCATTTTATAAACACCTAAACTGCAACTTCAAAAACTCACTGTTTTACAAACAGAGACAATGGTTCTAAGTAACATAAAAACCCAAACAATAAAAAGAGAAAAAAGGGAAAAAAAAAAGTATTTGTTTAATGTACATATAACCTTTCTTGCTACGGGCTAAACCTTCCTTGCCACCAGCCAAACCTTCCTTTACCACCAGCCACCTCTCGTTGAGTCACAGTTGGTGAGCAACATCAATGGCAAAGTAACTAAGTCACCAAACTGGTTCGATTCGAGCTAGATTTGATCTGAGTCGACTCGAGTTGGGGCCTGCTCGAACTTGGCTCAAACTCATTTTCAAACTCAAAAAATCATCTTGACTCGGCTCGAACTTAGCTTCAAACCTAGTCGAATTGAGCTTTTTCGAGTTGAGTCGAGCAAGCTAACCGAGCTAGCTCAGTTCATACACCCCTAGCTAGGATGGGGTCGTTTGGTATAATGGTAGACAATGATAATTTGAATCAACACATGAAATGAAATGCAGCAGAGGGATTTAAATGTCTGAAACGATTGGATTTTCAAAACTCATAAATTTCTTATTTTTATCAAAAGCATATATAGTAGGCAGAATTGTACGCGAATCGAATCGAGTCGAGCTTTACTTGGGCTCGAACTCGCTCGATTTGGTTACCAACTTGAGTTACTTTGAGCTGAATTTAAACCTGTGCGATATTTTCTCAAACATATAAAGTACATGTTCAATTTCTCATAGAATACAAATAATAATAATATTTTATTGGTATTTCATTAAATACTCGTCGAGTAGTATCAAATTCAAGATATGAGGACAACTCTATAATATAAAGTTTTTTTTTAGTGATTTATTTCATATCCATTTATTTCTCACCACCAGTCATTTTGTGAAGAATGTATGCACATGAAACAACACTTCATTGAGTCATTTTATCAAACACTTGAGAGCATCATCAATATCAAAATAACTGAGTCACCTAGTTGATTGGATCCGAGTCAATTCGAGTTGAGATTCAACCGAGTAAAGTGTTGAAAAATTTTCAAACTCTAAAACCTAGCTCAACTCGGTCGGAATCATTTCGAGTAGAGGCCAGTCGAGTCGAGCAAGCTAACCGATCTAACTTGACTGGTGTACGGCTCTAATTGCAGTAGACTTATTATAATTATTATATCAAATATCAGTACGCTAACGTGAGATGTTAAATTAATTTATTTAATGCATTCCAATTGCACATCCAAATACAAATTTTGAATTCCAATATACTTTAATTACTGGCAACCAAACACAACCGAGGATTTTAATTCTCAACGATGCCATTTACCTGTGATTTGGATGGTCTGGATCAAGTCACGTGTATGTCATTTGTAAAGTGGCCTCATGCATGTGCATGGATCTTCATGCTTTCCCGAAGCATCGATGTATTCGCCCTTCCCTATTAAGTATAAGCATGATGAACGGTCGTCTAATTATCCAAGATAAATCAAGGCACATGCAAGATCCAGACCTTTCATCTGTTAGGCTCTATGGTGCATGTGACATGCCCCAAAAATCTTATAATTGGATGGTCTAGTCAATGCCATTGGACTCTCTAGGAGCTGGACGGTTAGGAAAAAGTCCAACTGATGGTTGATGTTCAATGGGACAAAAACGCTCCGATCATGGATATGATCATCTTACTTGTGTCAGTTTTGTCATGTGGCCTATTAACAGCAGCCCACAGTAGATGAACAGTCCAGATCTTATACACGAGTCACACGTGTACGGAGAATGAATGCTTGATTATTAGCTTAGATATCAGTCCCATCAAAACTTGCGTGTTATATATATTATATATATATATATATATATGTATATATATATATATATATATATATATATATGCCTAAATTCCGTACTTGGACGGTCATAATGCTTACCGACTCTCAGTACGCACGATGTACAATACAACCGTTTTCATAAAGGTGAAATCTTTGATACTCTGTAGAGGGTGATGGCTGATACACAGGTACTAAAGTAATGAAATTTACCGTCCAAATGGTGAACCCCACTTTACATGGACTATAAATCGAATGTTACATTTATTTAATTACTTAACAGTTATTGGACGGTTGGGATGAAAAGTATCCAATTGTCTGAATTCACCAAACAAGTGACCACGAATCTGATTTTGTAGAATGACCAATCTGCAATGGGTCCGACAATTTGGACAGTTTGAGTTAATGCATGCCACTTGTACAATTTCTAAATGCCTGCGTATCAGCCAGCACAGTCCATCAGAGTATCCAACAGGTTCCTCCCGCGAAAAAAGAGCGGACACTTAGAAAAGGATGCTCCAATGCTTTCATAGCATTGTTTGTTGTCATGTATGTCACAGTTCTGCTAGTTGGATTGGGACACTTACACAGTCATCTTCATTGATCCAGACTGTTCATTAGGTCCAACATGATTTTTAATATGTACCGTGTTAACGTCACACGATTTGACCAGTACTGACCATTTCATCAACGGCCTTTAATATGGACGGCTAAGATAATTAACACAAAAATAAGCCAAATAGCCAATTTAATCTATCTATTTGTAAGGGAAATTTGTGGATTGCTTATAATTCTAAAGAATCACTTTTGTTAGGCAGTCAAAACCATCCCATCTATGGCTTGGAAAACGGACGACTATAGAAAAAAAGGGCCAAATCATGGATGGATTGGATCATCTAACCAATGCTACTTTTACTTAATATTCTATGAAAAGAATTCACTTAATGGACGGTTCAGATTGATTGATTGTACTATCCAAATGAACTGATACAACATGGAGAAATATAACTTACAGTGCTCAGGTTAAGTCCAATCAATCTCCCAGTTGTACCGACGAAATATTCAAAAGAGGAATGGACGGACGAGATCTCTCTAAAAGATAATCCAAGCCCGACAAGTAAGAGGAAATTGCATACAAATGCCAACTGATAATTGATATCATAGCTAGTGACCATTCATGATTGGATGGGGATGGCCCACTACCTGATGTGGCCTGAGGTGGTGGTTAGGCCACATGTTCTCCATAAATGCCATGAGACAGGCCAAGGGCTCGTGCGCAATGTATGTATTTTGGGACCAGACAAACCCAAAACAACAGTCCTCATTGTCCCCATGGCTTGCTCTATACGTCGCTGGGCCATGGCCCACCTAGTCCTTGAATCATGCCAACAGTCGTGGCTACATTCTAGCCTTTGGCTTCCCATCTCTCCATGCACCGGTAGATTGCATGCTTTCTTGAGGGAGCACCCATTAGAGGTGCCCTCTCACCTTCACTGTGCCAAACACCGGAGAGCATGCAAGATCAGGACCGTTCATCACGGGTCTCACTTTGTATATTCTACCTCCCAAGACACACGCCAGCTCGATCATCAGATGAGCCATGCATGCACCTTGAATGAATGTATATTTTCACGCTTGGCTAGTTTTTCATACCCACATGGCGCACGTGATGACCGGATGGTCCGATTCTTAGTTCTCGTCAGATGAACGGCCTAGATCTCACATCAGCACACGTTGGCGCATGCGTTTGAGTAGATTTGGATACATATACTCTCGAGAGAAACCATCTCATTTCTCTTACATACAGCTAGATGCATAAATGCCAATTACTGGCTTCTTATAATAAAATAGCTCATCCCTAACTTTCTAGGGTTGCATGACATTAAGGGTTGTCTATCATATAAAAAGCAAGGGACTTGTGCTACCAACTAACATGTTTTGGACACAAAGAGAACCATGACAATGGCACTTCTCTTTTCTTTTCATGACTAGACGAGTCTACTTCAGGAATAATAGCTAAGTTGGTGTTATAACATATGTATAAGGTCCAAAGGGTGTTTTGTTCTCTTTCATTTGTTCTAAGATAGCATCTTGTATTTTAGTGATTTGTTTTAGGATGCTAATATCGACATTAACGTTGGTTGATTGCACACACCCATTTTCTAGCAGCAAGTGCTGATGTAAGTTGTCAGAGTATGCATTAGGGCTGCAACTTAGGGTTTTGGTCAACCCTAGAACTAACATGAGTTGTGGTTAGGTTGTTAGAGTCCTCCAGTCAGGCTAGGGTTGGAAAACTCAAGCCAGGTTTCAAATCGGGGTTGGCTTCAAGTTGAGAAAATTAGTGTTACGGAAAAACGCTTGAGGTTGGCTTCAGGTCGAGAAAATTAGGGTTGTTAGTATTTAGGAAAAAAAAACTCGCTTAAGATCGATGCTAGCAAAGCAAAATAATGAAAGAAAAGAGTTAAACCCAAACTCAAAAGATAAAGGGAAAATAAGAGACAAGTACTGAAAGTAATTTAGGTGGTTTGGCAATATATGCCTTGGTGCATGAAGATGACTAAGAACATCACCCACTTTTTGTATATGTGTTCCCTTATATACACAACAAATGCTATAAAGAAAACTTGCTTAGGGCCTACAAATTAAACTAGGCTTAACCATACAAACGTACAAATAAGACATGAGAGACATTTAATTTAATTTAATTTAATTTAATTAAATTTTTTTTTTAAAATTTTTTTTTATAAGAAACTCTCCTCTATGTTATACACTTACACAACCATTGTCATCACATTCTTCTACTTGAAAACTAGTTTCTCTAATATTTTGAAAATTACTCCTAGTGATAGCTGTCCAAATGACATCAATAACTAGGCTACAATACTCCTAAGAGAAGTTGTGTTGTCGTTAATTTGAATGCTTTGTAATAAGATTGGTTTATCTTTTACTACATCACGAACAAAATGATATTGTATATCAATGTGCTTGATCTTTTGCTACATTATGGATAAAATGATATTGTGCGTTAATGTGCTTGATCCATGTATAAAAAAGTACTAATTTTTTAGCTAAGTGCTTTTTATTTGAATTTTAATATATTTTTTTTATTATTAATTTCTTCAACTAATATCTTCGTTACATAGATGTGTATTGACATGTACTCTACTTAATGAAGCAATCATTACTATAGTTATAAACATATGCCCAATGATCTGCCTCACGTCTTTCAAACTTACAATGAAGGAATTAAACAACTTGTACCAATATACTACTTTAAATTGTAAAGTGATATGTTCATGTGACAAACTATATTCTTCTTTTTTTCTTCAATAAAGCCTTCAGGTTAAATCTTTTAAAATTTCCATCAAGATTTTCATGTAAAAATATCATTTTTATATCTAATTGTTTAAGGTTCAAGTCAAGCATCGTTGCCATACTCAATATATATAGTAAGAAAAGTACTTAATCAAATAATTGAAGATTTTTTTTTTTTTAAATAAATTTATTTATCAAAGTTAATGTTTGATTTTTAAACATATCTTTTCATTACAAACTGGTTCATAAATTTATCTTTTAATATTCCTGTTAATGTCTTCTTTAGCTTATAAATTCATTTGTAACCAATTACTTTGTCCTTTGGATAATTCAACCAATTTTCAAATCTTACTTTTATGCAGAACTTCCATCTCTTCATTTATAGATGCTTTCTAGTGATTAGTATCCACAAATTTACATCTCTCTCTCTCTCTCTCTCTCTCTCTCTCTCTCTCTCTATAGATAAGGCTGACACTTTTCTATCAGCCTTGATCACTTTGAGTTTTAGGACCCATATCTCATTTGCATTCTTTTCATCAGCTTCATCTTCTATGATTGTAACAACCCGTATTTCAGGGGTTGATTATAATTCGATTCTCCATATTCCAGGTGTCACTTTTCACTTTGCAGAAGCGTGTTTCATTCATACGGTTACCTGATTATCATAACCATTCATAAGAGCTAATCTAAACGGTGTATATCATCATGATTATAAGTGTAAATGAACAAAATCTAAAATGTACAACCATATAACATCATGTCACAGAGTCCACCCCAATTGGGGACTCAATATACATATCCAAAAGAATTGTAAAGTATATGACCCTACTCAAAAAACTAAAAATAAGGTCTCCAAAGCTTGGACTGTGTTGAGATACAACTAGTCAACCATATACTATAAATATGAGAACTCCTCGTCGGGGTACACGTACTCCTCTACGTAGGCATTCTCCTCTTGGGTACTTGTGTCGATGAGATCATATGGTTAGTGTTTTCAAAACACTATCCCAGGTGGGAGTGAGTGATCGACTCAATGCTATTATTATCTAAAGTTTTACATGTTATCAAACATATGCAAGCATATACTGTAACGTCTCGTCCAACCAGCATAGTGCCTTGGGGCGTCCACGTAGGATTTGTTGCAGGATCGTTCATTCAAAGTACTCGTGGTGAGGTACCACGAGTAATTAACTTAGATTTAGCCTATTAGAGTAGACCAGTCTGGTCATGATCGGACCAAGTGCGGGCCGCCAAGCCAGATGACCTGTTTACACTTAACAACAGCCCGTGTGGGCCACCCAGCGACCGAGAAGGGTTAGAAAAATCTAAAAATTTAGGGAACTGAAGATCTCACTGGGCTTGTGGTCCATCGCGGACCACGGACCCAGTAGACACCCAGAATTAGAATCTGACACTTGCCAAATGCTCCCCACCAATGTCAGAATTGGAATCTGGCACTTGCAAATAAAACTGAGATAACAGGCTTTCCAGCCGTTGGATTTCTTTCAAATTTACGGTGAAGGTCTAATGTATATTTCTACGCTCGTCCACAAACTCTGGGACCCGATCGTGGTACGGTGACCGTTGATCGTAAACCAGACCCGTACGATCAAACTCCATATCCGATCGCTCCCAAATTTTGCACGGCCCTTCATTGGGCCATGGATCACCTATCCTGTAAGTTTCATGGCTAGAGGGCCACAGAACCACCCCAATCACTGAAATGGGCCCCTGAGGGCCATTTAAAGATCGGAACTGTATGCTCAAACCCCATACTCGATCATCCGTTTGTTCCCAAACTTTGCATGACCTCTCATCGGGCCATAAGACACTTACACACCAAGTTTGGTGGCCAGAGGGGTGTTAGGGCTGCCCCAACACCAATAGGGAGTCCTAGTGGTCTATTTTGAAAATTTGTGGAAGCTTGGGGCCAAAGGGCCCAAGTCTAGCAAATAAACCCTAACCCTTATCTCATAACCCCCTCATTTTCTACAACCACCAAGGAGAAAAGGGTGAGCAAGAGAGTAAGGAGGAGAGAAAGAAAGTGTGAAGGTGAGCAAGGTGGACCCTAGATCGAGGTGGGGCCCAAGGAAATTAAACCCCCATAACTCCCTACATCTTCTCCAAGAAGAATCCCTCATTCAAGACCGCCCTTTTCACTCTGTTGATCATAGAGGTAAGATCCATCACCATTTTCATTGAAACCCTTGTGATGAGGGAGATTTACATAGAAACCTAACCTACAAATGTTTGCTTTAGGGATCCCAACTGTTCGACCCCAAATTTCACATCTCCTAGGTCGTTCCCAAGCCTTCAACGATCCGAAGGTGAAAACTATTGTTCTTAGGTGGCCTAGCACCAATTATAATACGAGCTTAATGATTTTATTTGCTTGGATGTTATATTTGAAATTCTAGAGAAACCCTAGGAATTATGTTTGTTGGAATGTTGTATGGATGTGCATGCTTAGCTCTCAAATTTGGTGTTGATCTTGCCTCTCACATGATATTATGTATGGATGATAGTATGCTAATGTTGGTTGATTCTTTTCCCTCATATGTGGTGCTTCATTGTGTGTATGATTTATTACCCTTGTGCTCATGATTTCTTAAGATGGAGAAAGTGCTTAACTTCCTCACAAACCCACATACTCACACGCACCTTGTTTCTTGATAATGATTGCTTGCTTGGTAGGAGTATTCGTTTTGTATGGTTGAGATGAATGAGAACATGGTATTGATCTATTAGTTGATAACTTATATACTTGACATGTTATGAATCACCACCTAACCCTTGGGTTGGTCAGGAATACGAGGAGAGCGAAGGCGGTCCCGTTGGTAGGACTGTCTTGAGGCTAAACCCATGGATTTGGGCGAGTGCGTGTGGGCGACAGTAGTTAGACTACATGGGTCGTTTGTACCCGATACCGTTCTGCCACGTGCTTACCTGAACTCATGAGGTCTAGTCTACTGTCTGACCAACCTTATTTGTTAACCCTATTTGCTCACACATGTATGGAACCTGGAACACCCTACAACCATAAGTGGCCTACCAATAACCGATTGCAACTGGTCCACAGCTTCGTGAGCTGGGCATGGTGGAATGTGACACTGTGTCCGAGCTGTTGGCTTACGCTGGGGTGCCGCTCCTCCCCGTAGTGACCGCGAGCTATCCCTTTCTCTTGGCACTCCTCATGTGCTTGAAGTTGGGGATGAGTAACCCGACGGGATCATGGACCGCAGAGTCTCAGCCTCACGCGTTGGGGGGTCTTGGCATCGCAACCAGTTTAGGGCATTGATACGTAGGGTGTATCAGATTCCCCAACCTGCTAGATGAATGGACTTAATTAATAACTCGACTAACACGATCGCATTGCATCGCACTATTTAGGGTGACGACTTAGCAGTTGAGGTCGCTCTGAGGGAGTGTTGACCATACGCGATCGTTAGATAGAGTCGCTCGAGGGAGAGTTGTGGCGAGGGCACGCATCATGTCATCCTTCATGCACATGCATTAATAAGAATAGTTAGTTGTTTATGAATGAATGCTTTTTATTAAATTCATATTATAACTGATGCTTGTTACAACTTAAGACTAATAACACCCACTGAGTTGATCACTCACTCCTACTCTGGGACGGTGTTTTAAAACACCAACCAAACTCTACTATAGCTACAGGTGATGAGGAGTACGAGGAGCCTGACAGCGAGGGCCTCAAGGAGGAGGATGAGCTGTCTTACTTCCAGTTAATGGACGGTTCTCCATCGGCCTGATTTGTAGGATTTGGATCGCTGAGTCGTGGGCTCAGCCCTATTTTTTTTGGGACATAACATTCTTTTGTGATTTTGTTGGGCGACACATTGTGTGCCCGCCTTTATTCTTTTGGACTTGTATTTATATATATCTCTTTCATTCCAGTAGACTAGTTGTGGTTGTGTTTCATGCTCCAAGAAATTCCAAGTTGCGCAATTAGACTTAATCATAAAACCATAAAATCGATTATAAGTGACACTCGGGAACTCGGGAGTCGAGTGTATGCACGACCCCCGATTTCCAGGGCATTACATATACAATGATGGCAACACAAAACAAACAATTCCTATGATTACTTCTTTAAATGCATGAATGACATGAAATGTAAATGCATGGCCCGAGATCAACCACAATAGTAACTTTCAACATCAACGCTACTACTAGTGAGGACGTTAACATATGGGCAATGATTGGCCTGCAACATAACCCTACAATGTGATGGTATGCATGATTAGCCAGATATTTATTATTTTCATGCCAAACAGTCGGTTGGCGAAGCTGGGATACCACCGTCGTATTGCGGGTTTCTATTCGAATCGCGTGTCTCATTGCGACACTAGGCGGCTTCTCACCAGTGTCCCTTAATCCAAATTTGGGTTCATTACCTAAAAGTCCATATAACTTAATCATTTTGATAGTAGGTGTCTCGTTATCCAAGGACATTCACAATTAAGGCAGGGGTCGTCACTTAAGCTCCAAATGTGGCAAATGCACACTATTCAATTCATTGATAACATGATAGGATTGTGGCATTCATCGGTGCACGGTGGTCACTACGGGGAGGCTCATCACCTAATAATTTACTAACATGGAGGGCTCGTCACCCAATATTTTGCCGATGTGACAAGCATGTCACCCCAGCGTAGGCCGATAACTAAGACACGATGTCCCATACTATCATACCCGACTCTCAAGTCTTGTCGGATCGTAACACACTAATAGTTATGAGTGAACCTCATTCATTGGTGACAGGGTATCCCAGATTCTTTAATGTGTCATACAATCACTAAACATAAAGGCGATCGAGCCAGACATTAGACTAAATTGATTGACCAAGGGAAACCCTAGACAAACCAGCATTGGGTGCAAAGCATCCCATGTAGTTTCGACTATTGCCGATCACCCATGTTCCACCTAGGTTGGCCACATTAGCCGGGAATGGCCAACTATGACGGTCATCCCTTGCTCCAACGATTGCTAAGTCTTGATCTGAGTCCTTGACAGTTTAATTCATATAAAGTACATAGATAATGATGTAACATTATACTAGTATCGACAGGTATATCAAGCTTAGATCAATACAAAGCAATACATACCAAGGCACGTTAATATGAATTCGCACGTGACCATAGCAAAGTTACAACACAAGTGTATGAAACATGCTCAAAACAAGATATACACTAAACATTATTTGGTGTCAAGGATTATCATCATAAATCGTACACAAACTCCAATAAGAAAAAAACATTATAACGAGTATACATTTCATCATATATGTTAACTACTAATACTATCAATAACATAGTTACTAGGATAAAACATTTAAGGCAATATTAACATATAAATTTCTACTAAATCAAAGAGGAATCATGGTCCATCACCCTCGAGGGTTGATAAAAGGAAACTTACGAGAATAACCCACATCTTAGGAGAATTTCTACCAATTTATGGCACTTCTAGGGTTAGTGTTTACGAACAACCACCGGTACCTATTCAAATGGTAGGGTTACTGTGAGATTCATAAGATTTATCCTAAGAATACTTAGATTAGGAAGTGTAACTCAATCCTTACGATAATCGACGGAAGGCTTTGACGGAGGATCCAAAAGCCGTTAGGGCTTCAATTGAAGGGAAGAAGGTAAGATACTGCACCACCCTCTTAATCCACTACCTCTCTCTCTCTCTCTCTCTCTCTCTCTCTCTCTCTCTTCTTCTTCTTCTTCTTCTTCACCTCTTCTTCTTCTTTCTCTCGTAAGACATGAAATTCATATCGGAGCAAATTGTTGCCCTAAAATTCCCTTTTATAGCAATAGAAATAGTGCAAATGGCCCTAGTAGCCAAGGATTTGGTATACTAACCCTATAGGAGGTTAATTCCCACTATAAGGGCCCATAGGAAGGTGCATGAGTCGATCTAAGCCATTAAATAAGTGACTTTAGTAGGGATTTACATAAGGGTGCGATCGCTTCGACATTCGTATGCGTCAATTAATGGTTGAGATCCTATTTTGGTTCAATGATCACCAATGGTTGATCGGGGTCGCGACTATATAGATACGTATTATCCTAAATTGGTGTCCTAAGTTTGATCGTGATCTAACGGTCCGAAAGTCACGACTTGGGCCAAGAGTGAAAGAGGACATTTAACTTAAGGGCCTATTTGATTTTTCAGCTCAATTGTAATTACCATGTAAATGGGTAATAATTATTTACCTAGGTAATTACCATATCTTTTACAATGCAGATGTGACAACTTATTTTTTAACATTTAAATCAAGAAATATAAAAAAACAATGTGGGGCCCATCGTGATGTATGTGACTTATCCACACCGCTCATTTGTTATGCCAACTGAATTTGCAAAAAATGAGGCAGATCCAAAGCTTAAGTGGACCACACCACAGGAAACAGCGGGAATCAAACGCCTACCATTAAAAACCTCTTAGGGCCCTTAAAAGTTTTAAATCAAGCTGATATTTGTGTTTTCCCCTTATCCATGTATGTGTGACCATATTAACGAGTTAGATGATGAAAAAACCTTAGTGTGGGCCCAGTGAAGGAAATAACTTCCAATGGTGGACGAATTAAGGCCATTGTTTCCTTTTGTGTGGGCCATTTGAGTGTTAGATCTGCCTCATTTTTCGGCTCATGCCCAAAAATGTTCTAATAAAATAAATGGACGGTGCAGATATATCATATACATTACGGTGGGGTCCACAGATTTAAGTCAACACTTTTGTATCGATTTTAGATGTGGAATTATTCTCACATTTTCGATACTAGGATTTACATGTATTATGGAAAATCAAACAGACCCTAAGTTCATGTGAATCATTATGGGCATTTGCACTCCAAGCATTCGGCTTACGAGTTCAAGTTGAGCGATCCTACACGCAATCTCGACTCAAGGTTTACGATAGACATCAAGCCCGATGAGATGAGCGTCTTCCTATAGTTTCGGATTTAGTGGATCATGAACAAGCGATCTAAAGCTAGTTCGGGTATTAGGGGTATTTCTGGAATGAGTTAAACTATAAAAGTAATCATTGATGATAATTAGTATTTGTATTAGATAGGTTCACAACGACATCCATTTGTGATTAACGAAAACGGGTATTGGGTCTTAATCTCCCTAAGTCCACTAGTCCTGGGGTAATTAGGGCATTCTGTTGAGATTGTACAATCTTCTAATAGTGCTCGTGGACGTACTAGGGTTTAATAAAAAATTTACAGGATGTTACAATGGTGTCATTTCTCATGTTGCTTAATTGCCCATGCTGGATTGTAGTAGAGAAGCATGCTAACCACAACATCGATGACAATTGATATAATCCACCATCAACTCTCCTTTCGTAAATACTAGCACCCCTTTTACAATATTTAATCAATTATTAAAAAATTTAAAGTCATCTCCATCAAACTTTTTCAATGATATGAGACTCTTCCACTGATCTAGTAAATGACACACACCTGAAACTATATGTGTGGTACTATTAAACATAGTGGTTTTGACATCTCCCATGTCTATAATGTTACAAGTGCTATTATCATCACTAATATAAATTGTATTGCAATCACATAAAAAATATGTATAAAAACAATTCCTATTCATTATCATATAAAGCAAATTGCATGAATTTAAAATCCATTGATGGTTTAAGTTATTTTGTGAAGCCACAAACGACAACATTTCTCTATCCTCGATGAATTACTTTTCTCATATGTTTTTCTTAAGAACCCTTTGATATGATCCTTAATCATGCAAGTCAGGTTTGAAATTTTCATAATTTTTTCCAGAGTTTACAATTCTTTTACAAGTAACCATTCTTTTTGCAATTCCAATACTTTTCTATTTTGTATTATTTTGACTTGGATCATATCTAATCTTTCATGCCGGTACCTCTCTCAGTAGATCTTTCTTTAACCATCATTGTTGGGGGCCGTTGCACAAAACCTTAGGATCTAGCCTCCCAAAAACACCAGAATTATGGGATAATAAAGCAATGAAATAAATCAAAGTACAAACCACACAACACAAGAGATTTTTACGTGGAAAACCCTCAAAGAGGTAAAAACCATGGGACCTAGTCTAGAGCAACAATCCACTATGAAGTAGAGCGTTACAACCGATCACAAGCACACACCGCTTAGCTCAAACCTTCTTCACTCACGCAGGAACAGATAAACAATAAGAGAATAAAGAAAAATGGAGAGAGCTCACCGATTACGAGGACGTAGAAGCGTTGAGATGTCGAGTGCAAAGTAGATCACCTCTACGAGCAGAACCTCCCTTCCACAAGCTTCCTCTCTCTATTTCTTTCTCTCTCTCTCTCTCTATCTCTCTCTCACACCTTTGATAGCCCTAAACCCTTTAACAAACCCTTACAAAGCTTTAGGAAACTCCCTTGCGTTGCCTAGAAAAGCCCTAGGAACCCCTATTTATAGTTTAGGTAATTCTCTTTCGCACCTCTTGCGAAATTGCCTCAAATTTCCGCAGTCCGCACAAAATTCGGACTCAAATCTACGTAACCTCGACTGGATCGAGAAGGGTCCTTAACTAGTCGGGCGGCCCACTCATCGGTCGAGCACCTCCCTCGACTGGTCGAGCACCTCGGAGATCCGAAACCCATTGTTTGTTGTACTTTGAGTCAAGCACCACTCGACCAGTCCAGCAGCTCACTCGACCGGTCGAGCAACTCTGCTCTCTCCTCTTTTTGAGGAGGAAAAACCTCATCAAATCTCCCCTTTCCGACTCAGGAGGAGTTCACCTTCTTCAAGCCAACCAGGTTTCTACAAACCTCAAACTTGCCCTTGAGCAATGCCTTGGTCATCATGTCTGACACATTATCATCCGTGTGGACATTCTCAGGCTGTAACACCTTCTGCTCCAAAGTATCACTGATCTAGTGATACCGAATCTCTATGTGCTTTAACTTGGAGTGCTGACTTGGATTCTTACTCAAGCATATAACACTTTGGCTATCGTAATAGACGACGTGCTGCTCTTGCTTCAGGCTAAGTTCCTGTAGGAACCTCTTCATCCAAAGCATTTCTTTACGTGCCTCTGTGACCGCAATGTACTCGGCCTTTGTCGTCGACAATGCTACGACCTTCTGTAGATTACTCTGCCAAGAGACCGCTCCCCCTGCAAACATGAACATGAACCCCGATGTAGACTTCCTGGAGTCTTTGTCACCTGCCATATCTGCATTTGTGTAGCCATTTAACACAGGTTTTTCGTCACCATAGTATAGGCTCAACCTGGATGAGCCTCTTATATACCACAGTATCCATTTCACCGCTGCCCAATGTTCTTTGTCAAGATTACAAGATACTAGCTGACAACACCAACCGTATATGCTATATTTGGGCGCGTGCACACCATAACATACATTAAACTTCATACTGCTGACGCGTAGGGTATCTTCTGCATCTTATCTACCTTTGCCTTCATCTTGGGACACTGCTTGTCGCTTAATCTGAAGTAACCATCCAGTGGAGTACTGACCGGCTTCGCTGCATTCATATTGAACCGCTCTAGGACTTTCTCAATATATCGCTCTTGTGAAAACCAAAGCTTCCTTTTGCTTCTGTCATGGGTTATCTCCATTCCTAGGATCTGCTTAGCTGGGCCTAAGTCATTCATTGCGAACGACTTGCCCAACTCCTGTTTCAGCCCGTCAATCTTCTTGATGTCTTCCCATGATGAGCATGTCATCAACGTATAACAGCGGAACTAAGAAATCACCATATGAGAACTTGTGTGTGAACACACAAGGTCCGACTCCATTCTGTCATACCTATGCTTTAACATGAATGAGTTGAATTTCTTGTACCATTGCCATGGAGCTTGTTCATACAAGCTCTTCCTCAACCTACACACCATATGCTATTTGCCCTTGACTTCGAACCCCTCTGGTTGGTGCATGTAGATCTCTTCTTCCAAGTCACCATGGAGAAAGGCAGTTTTAACATCTAACTGCTCTATCTCCAGATCTATGCTGGCCGCTAACCCAAGCAACACCCGTATGGATGTCATCTTCAACACTGGTGAGAATATCTCCTCGAAGTCTATGCCTTTCATCTGACCAAATCCTTTCACCACAAGTCTGGCCTTGAACCTCGTTTGTGAATTCTTCTGCTCAATCTTCTTTCTAAACACTCACTTGTTGCTCAGAACTTTCTTGCCCTTAGGAAGTTTCACCATATCATCGGTGTGGTTCTTATGCAAGGATTCCATCTTCTCTTGCATAGCTTTCAACTACTCCCCCTTATGCTCTTCGGATAGGGCCTTAAAATAATATTCTGGCTCTCCTCATTAGTGAGCATAATGTACTCATGCGGCGAGTACCTCTTGGACGAATGTCTGTCCCTAGATGACCTCCTCACCTGTGGCTCAACAGGTGGATCAAGTAGGGGTTGTTCCCCCGATCTATTTTCTGTAGGAACTTCCTCGTCCTCTGCACCTTACTGTACTCCCCCGTCATCAGGCACCATGGGAGGAATAACAAGATCCATGTCCTCTAGCTCACCTGAACTAGGCTGGTTCTTCTCTAGCTTACAAATGTCTTCTATACATTGATTTTCAAAGAATACTACATCTCTGCTCTTGACGAGCTTCTTCTCGGTCGGATCCCACAACTTGTAACTGAAATTTTCATCACCTACCCCAAGAGCACACACTGCCTGATCTTCATATCGAGCTTGGACCTCTCGTCTGCCCTGCATCCAAACATCCTGAGATGACTATACGATGGATCCTATTCAGTCTACACCTTCTCAGGTACTTCTCCATTCAATGGGGCTGATGGAGACCTGTTTATTAAATCACTACCGTGTGCATTGCTTCTCCCAGAGTGTCTTGGGAAACTTTGCATGGGATAACATGCATCTGATTCTCTCTATAATGGTACGATTCATTCGCTCAGCCACACCATTATGCTGAGGGGTCTTGGGAACCGTCTGTTCATGCTGTATACCCAGGGACTTACAATACTCATGAAAGTCACCGATGTATTCACCACCATTGTCAGTGCGGATGCACTTCAATGATCTACCTGTCTCTCTCTTGACCATAACATGAAACAATTTAAAGACACCAAAGACGTCATCCTTGGATTTCAAAGCATAAAGCCAAACACTCCTAGATGCATCATCTATAAAAGTGACAAAATACAATGCCCCACCTAAGGTTTTTGTCCTCATAGGATCACAAACATCAGAATAAATTAAATCTAATGCATGCACTTTATTAACATGAGAAACAGATTTAACGAATGAAACTCTATGTTGTTTCTCTGATAAACAATCAATACAGGTTTCAGAGGTATACCTGTCATGTCTGGAAGGAGATGCTTCTTTGCTAGTAGTTGAGGCCCTTTTTCACTCATATAGCCTAGATGCCTATGCCATATGTCGATAGCTGAATCTTTCACTGCGTTCAACCCACCCTTGCACACAGTGATACTTACCTTGTAAACTGTGCAACTCTTCTTTCCTCTGTCTGTGATTAACGAACCCTTGATGAGCTTCCAACGCTCACAAACGAAACGACTTTCATAGCCATCATCATCCAACCTTCCCATCGACATCAAGTTGAGGCGAAGGTCTGGGATATGCCTCACATCCCTAAAAACTAATGTACAGCCCATATCGGTCTTCACAAAAATATCACCGACCCCTACGATCTTCGATATGCCAAAATCTCCCATCTTCACGGTCCCAAAGTCACCTGACTTGTAGCTTGTAAAGAAGTCCCTGCGTGGAGTCGCATGAAACGAGGCTCTCGAGTCTATCATCCAGTCGGTGTCCCGACTCGTAGCCGTGAGACAAACATCATGATCTACTGAAAGAATAACTAGAATGTCGCCATCTGAAGCGACCGCAGTGGAATCTGATTCATCTTCCTTCTCCTTTCCTGTTCCTTTCTCGTCGTTCTTCTTATTACGACATTCATGCTTGTAGTGGCCCTTCTTGCCACAATTCCAGCAATCAACGTCCTTTCTGATGCTTGACTTGCCTCTTGATTTATCTCGGGCCTTCCTGCCTTTTATGTTCTTTCCTCTCCCCTGTTCTTATGTCATAAGGGCCTCTTGCTGATTAGACCCCTGATACTTCCTCCTTGTCTCCTCATTGAAGAGACAACTGGTTACCTGTTCCATAGACACCTTTTCGTCTGGCGCGGAGTTACTCAGAGACACCACCAATGTCTCGCAACTATCAAGCAATGAGCTAAGCAATAGTAAAGCCTGTAATTCATCGTCCAGGACCATCTTTATAGCGGAGAGCTGGTTCAATTTATTGCTGACTTCATTTATGTGCTCAGCCACAGAACCACCATATTTGAACTTGAGATTCACTAGTCGTCTTATCAGAAAAATCTTATTGCCGGCTGTCTTCCTCTCATACAACCCTTGCCTCTTGATTTATCTCGGGCCTTCCTGCCCTTTCTGTTCTTTCCTCTCCCTTGTTCTTATGTCACAAGGGCCTCTTGTTGATTAGACCCCTGATACTTCCTCTTTGTCTCCTCATTGAAGAGACAACTGGTTACCTGTTCCATAGACACCTTTTCGTCTGGCGCGGAGTTACTCAGAGACACCACCAATGTCTCCCAACTATCAGGTAATGAGCTAAGCAATAGTAAAGCCTGTAATTCATCATCCAGGACCATCTTCATAGCGGAGAGCTGGTTCAATTTATTGCTGACTTCATTTATGTGCTCAGCCACAGAACCACCATATTTGAACTTGAGATTCACAAGTCGTCTTATCAGAAAAATCTTATTGCCGGTGTCTTCCTCTCATACAACCCTTGCAGTTTCAGCCATAGGCTAGCGCCTGAGGTCTCCGTAGACACATGGTGGAATACAGAATTGTCCAACCATTGTCTAATGAACCCCACCGCCTTCCGGTCCAACTTCTTCCAATCATCATCTGTTATATCCTTTGTTTTTTCTGATATGCCTAAGATTAGAGCATACAGGTCCTTGCAATAAAGCAAATCCTCCATCTTAGCCTTCCATATGGTCCAGTTAGAACCATTGAGACTGATCATCCTTGATAAGCCACCTTCCATAATTCAGAACTGATCCTACACCGTTCAACCAACTTGAACACTTTGATACCACTTTGTTGGGGGCCGTTACATAAAACCTTAGGATCTAGCCTCCTTAAAACACTAGAATTATGAGATAATAAAGCAATGAAATAAATCAAAGCACAAACCACACAACATAAGAGATTTTTATGTGGAAAACTCTCAAAGAGGTAAAAACCACAGGACCTAGTCCAGAGCAACAATCCACTATGAAGTAGAACATTACAACCGATCACAAGCACACACCACTTAGATCAAACCTTCTTCACTCACGCAGGAGTGGATAAACAATAAGAGAATAAAGAAAAATGGAGAGATCTCATCGATTATGAGGACGTAGAAGCACTGAGATGTCAAGGGCACAGTAGATCACCTCTACGAGCAGAACTTCCCTTTCACAAGCTTCCTCTCTCTCTCTCTCACACACACACACACACACACACACACACACACCTTTGATTGCCCTAAACCCTTTAGCAAATCCTTGCAAAGCTTTAGTAAACTCCCTTGCGTTGTCTAGAAAAGCCCTAGGAACCCCTATTTATAGTTTAGGCAACTCCCTTTCACACCTCTTGCGAAACTGCCTCAAATTTCCGCAGTTCGCACAAAATCTGGACTCAAATTTGCGTAACCTCGACTGGCCGAGTAGGGTCCTCGATCAGTTAACTGGCCCACTTGACCGGTCGAGCACTTCCCTCGACTGGTCGAGCACCTCGGAGATCCGAAACCCATTGCTCGCTGTACTTTGAGTCGAGCACCACTCGACCGGTCAAGCAACTCTGCTCTCTCCTCTTTCTGAGGAGGAAAAACCCCATCAATCACGACATTACTAGAAGATTCCTCATATCCTTTTGTACGAAACTCATTGGTAAGTATCGCAGATACAATTGACTCCATATTGAGATCTAAATTACTACTGAGATTCATAAGTAGACCATCCTATGAATCTAGAATAAAGTAAAATAAAGGTGTAATTTTTTTTTTATCATCTATTTTCACATTGCCTATAATTAATAAACTAATTAGGATATTAAACTTAATCAAGTATTCTTGAAAAGAGGACTTTGTTAGAATTTTTGGAATGTAATGGAAAATAAATGGTCTTTAAAATTAAATTTAGATTTTATAATTTTATGCATCCTTATTCAAATATCTTCAGATTTCTAGAAAAGAAAATTTCTATCCGATGACTAAAATTATCTAATTAATGTCGTTGATGAACCATTGGTTTGTCGATGTTGTTCCTTCAACTACAAGCCGTCTCTTTGATCTATCTTAAATAAATGATAGGATGAGGGCCACATGTTAACCCTTGGAGTAAGGCTAAGGAAAACGAAAGTGTTGTCACACTCCAAACTCAGAAACCGGCTTACAAAATTCCCGATCACTGAATCCGCTGCCGATAACCTCCATAGTACCCCATTCTCGGCTCCCAGCGCCCATACACCAGGTTCCGATCCTGGGATCCTATAAAGAGGATTTTTCAATGTACATTTATCTCGTAAGAAGCATAAGTACAAGTATACTGAAATCACAAAGGCAACATCATCATCATATATCCACTAATATAAACAGTTGAATACAATGCTAAAAGGGAAATACATATATTAAAAAAAAATCAAAGCTCTAGAAGACCGCTGTACGCTCCATGCTCAATGTTACTGCAACCTAATGCCACCTGCACACATCTATCGTGCATAAGATTATAGAAAGCTTAGAGGGTGGTGTAAGTGTGTGCACAAGATAAGTGTCAAGCATATAAATATCAGAGTAAGTGGAAATACTGGCAATCCATAAATCGTACAATATCAGAGTAATGCGGAAACATGCTGGTAAGTCCATAAATATCATCAGCCTCATCCAGGCTATGTGATGCAAAAACATAATAAGCCAATATCATATGCCGAGGAAGCAATGTAGTATACAAATCCTGATGAGTCTACAAATACCGTCAAGATCATCTAGACCATAAAATGCAGAAATGTATCAACCCAGAATACCATATGCCGCGGATGTAATGCAATATGTGGTGCGAATGAAATGACCAGGCTATAGTGTGAAGTCGGGATGATAATACGTAGTATCGCAGGCTATGGGGTCCATCACAAGGGACTTCTATCCAAACTAGTCCCATACCTAAATTTGGATAGTCAGACTCAATGTGGTAAACTCCTGATCTCAAGTTAGTCGCGCTCCCCAATAGAAATCCTGGCCATTGCGAAGGTACACGTAACAAATAGTTGTGCACCACTAGCCCTAGTGGATAGTGAATGAATGAATATGCAACTCCTGCTCAATAAGTCCACATATCAATACTGTACATCTCTTGGATCATCACCAGGGTCTAGTATACTTTACATGCAATTGCCGCCCACTAGACGCGCAACCATGCAAGTGGAAGAGATCTCACTATCCTCCTGGCCAGTAGTCAGCCAATATCTTTGTGGCACCTCGATAGCGGACTCATTTACGAGTTGGTCGAACTCAGCCTAGCTATGCCCCCAATCCTCGGGCGGGTAAGGCCACACCCCCTCCCAAACGACTACGACACAGTGGGAGATGAGGCCTACTGGTATACGGCCCTCATGCGCTCATATATATCCACTCGATCTCGACGTTGGGGCATCCTCTAGTACCAAGAGGGTTTAAGAAGTTTCACAGGGCCATTTATGGCTGCACGATGCTAGTAACAGATTTTCGGTGTCCCATCTGGCCATCCACGACATGCCTGTGGAGGCTACGGCCCTGATGTCGCTAGGGCGTACAGTAATCACAACACACAATGCAAGATGCATGAGTCATACAATCCAGTCATGCATCAATCCTATGCATACCATACGCTCATGTGAGATAATCTCAGCCTATCAAGGAGTATCATAGCAACCTGCCCAATGACATAGGCAATGATCAATCACATCTCATAACAAACATGCAGATGATGCATATGAACATGTATCATGATGCTATGCTGTCACATACTCATAATTGGTATCAACAACCTGCACAGATAATCGGCCTATACAATCAGCCACAACAATCGGAATCAACCTCGACAATCAGAATCGGCCTCGACAATCAGAATCGGCTTCGACAATCAGAATCGACCTCGATAATCAAAATCGGCCTTAACAATCGGAATCGGCCTTGACAATCGAAATCGGCCTTGACAATTGGAATCAGTTTCAACAATCGGAATTGGTCTCGACAATCAAAATCGACCTCGACAATCGGAATCGGCCTCAACAATTAGAATCGGTGAGAATGGGCCTAACGAGGCCTAAGAAAAAGTCACAATATGGACATTCAACCATCATCGCTCATCAATGTGGACATTTAACCATCATTGCTCCCAAGGAGTGGCCCACATAGAGCCAAACGTATCGTGGGCCCCTGACCGCACAGAAGGGCCTAATACACATCACTATGGGCCTCTCTCATGAACCACATATACGACACAATGGGCCGCATCTTAGAGCCTCATATACACAACAGGTGAGCCCTGCATATGGGCCTCAGATACACCACATGGGCCACAACCCATGGGCCTAATGCACATCATAATGGGCCTCATTAAATGGGCTACAAAAATATCACAATGGTCACGCCATATGGGCCGGAATTACATCTCATTGGGCCTTACCAATGGGCCGAAATTACATCACAATGGGCCACGACATATGGGCCGGAAATACATCTTAATGGGCCACGACCCATGGGCCTCAGTACATCATAATGGGCCGCAACCCATGGGCCTCAAATACAATAAGTGGGTCGCATCAATAGGCCGCAAATACATCAAATGGGGCCGCATCATGTGGGCCGCAAATACATCAAATGAGGCTGCATCATGTGGGTCGCAAATACATCAAATGGGGCCGCATCATGTGGGCCTCACATATCATATTGGGCCACATAACTGGAACTCAAATACATTACAAAGGGGCCTCATCAAATGAACAGTATAGTTATACAATACACACAACAAGGCGGGCTGCACAAATGGATGGACGTTGTGTATAAAACACATACACCACGATCGGCCCACACATACATGCATCGAGGTGGGCCCCGTCCGTCCAGCAAATGGACGGCGTGTATAACACATATATCAAGGATGGCCCACGTGCTGGGTGCACACATCACCAAGGTGGGCCCTATATGCTAATGGATGGATGGATTGAATATAACATATACATCAAGGTGGCCTCACACCACCCGTCCAAATGGACGGTGTGGATTTAGAACATATTCATCAAGGTGGCTCTACCTTCCACCGTCTAGATGGACGGATGAAGAAAACACATACATCATCTAGTGGGCCCCACCTCCACACATGCAACACGTGTGGGGTGGGTCCCACACGGGATGAAATGGTTGGACGGTGAGGATTATACCCCAACAGCTGTGTAGCTGGTGTAGGCGTACACTAGCCAATATCCTATCACAGAGGTGGGTCCCACATGGGCCCACCATATAATATAATATAATATATTATTATTATTATTATGATTATATTTTTGGACGAGTAGCAGTGTCTAGGCCCTGGACGGCCTGGATAATACACATGGCTTGGCCCACTGTCCAGCCATTTAGACGGTGTGGACCAAAGCACATACATACGGTGTGGCCCACCTCAGTGGCCAGTTCAGCAGGAGTGTGACATGTGTACAAGTGGGCCACGAAATGGATGTAATACAAACATCACAGCAGGGTGGGCCCCTGCTAGACGATTGGCCCACCCAACGTCCCTGCCCTGCTGGGTGTTAAATAGGTGGACGGTTTAGATGAATCACATACTCACGGTGGGCCCCACTTAGACGTGGGTCACCCAGTAAGGCGGGCCGATCCCAACCTCCACCCAGTCAAGTGGGCCTGGGCAGTAAAATAATTATATCACAGTGGGCCTATTGCAGACTGATTTCTGCTCGTTATCATTGGGTCTGCCCTAATCTGGGCTCATGTCCTAAAGTAATCTCTCTAAAGTGGATGGTGTGGATACCCTACACGTACATCAACGTGGGGTCCACGAGGGTGGGCCACCTCACTTTAGCAGATCAAGCTAATATTTGTACTTTCCTGTCAACCAGGCCTGCATGACCGACCGGTCATGCATGCCCCAAGGACGGGTAGCGGGCTGGCCCACTTGGTGGAGGGCTTAGATAAAATACATAAATCATAGTAGTGTCCATATGGGTGGGCCACACAGCCCTGGACCAAGCTGATCTTTGCAATTTCCGTTCATTTGGGCCTATGTGACCGACTGGTCACACAGGTCACAAACCGGGCAACAAGTGGCTGTCGGCTAGTGGTCAGCGTGGTGGCCCATTGGATGGACGACATAGATAAAACACATTCATCATGGGGGCCATCAACAGGGGAGAAAGAGAGAGAGGAAGAGAGAGACGGTGATAGAGGGGCCCAGCCACTATGGGCCCCTCTAATACATACATCAATATACACATCAAGATGGGTCCCAAATGGGATCCATACAATCAATCGGTAGGCCCCAGTTGTTCCATCATAAAATAAACAAATCCTAAGCCTATAAAACACTGACCTTTGATCACGGACTTCTCCTTCCACCGATGCGTTCTAGAGCTCTAAGGGATGCATTTCAACGGGTGAGATGATATTTGGAGGGTGGGATTGGATGGTAGGAAGGTGGGCTACACTAGTTTCTCTCCCATGGAAGCTTGGACGTTGGGTTATTTGAGAGGAAATGAGAGAGAGAGAGATAAGAGAGAGAGGTTGTAAGAGAGAGAGGGATGGGTGAGTGAGTGATGGGTGTACTTGAAAAGGGATGGGTGGAGAGAGAGAGTTGACATTTGATGTGATTAATGGGACATTCTCTTGGGATTACAATACGCAATATTTTTCTCGAACTGAATGCGGGCCCACATCTCCTGGCCTGGATATTATCTCGGCGCAAGAGACGTGGCGTCGGAACAGCGGTGACGGCGCGGTCGCAAGGGTACAAGTCTAGGGTCGAGCCGACTCTGGAATACGGGATGCGACTCAGGGTCACGCGCAACTGCTATCTATGCATTGCGGGTCACCGAAATTCGACCGGGAGGACTGTAGAAGCGTACGGAATGGTACGGGTCTCACAGGTCTTCTCTTGAAATAAAAATTTTGTCATCAAAATTTACAAAACAGACAAGGGAAGAGAAAATATCATTAAGTATATATGTCAAGGCACAATTAATCTACAAAAGGATGAAGATAACGCTCCTTAATCTCAACCTTGTCCTCCTAAGACGCATCATCAACACTATGGTGATCCTACAGAACCTCGGATCTCGGATCAGAGATGATCAAAACCGGAATACTACGCAGCCTCACAATCTCAATGCAGGGAGCTATGTCAAAAGGTCTCTAAGTTATTCAAACTCAGGGACCTAATCATTCTAAGTTCTCAATAATCATAGAGTGTAGGATAGCTATTAGTAGATAAGTAATGTTATCCTTAGGTATTCCTAAGTTATGCTCTGATACAATCTTCTGTCACGCGCCAAACTCGGAAACCGGGCTCACAAAATTCTCGATCATCGAATCCACTGCCGACAACCTCCGTAGTACCCCATTCTCGGCTCCTAGTGCCCATACACCAGGTTTCGATCCTGAGATCTTACAAAGAAGATTTTTCAATGTACATTTATCCCGTAAGAAGCATAACCATAAGTAAACCCAAATCACAAAGGCAACATCATCATCATATATCCACTAACATAAACAGTTGAATATAATGCTGAAAGGGAAATACATATATTAAAAAAAAATCAAAGCTCTGGAAGACCGTTGCACGCTCCATGCTCAACGCTACTGCAACCTAATGCCACCTGCACACATCTATCGTGCATAAGCTTATAGAAAGCTTAGAGCGTGGTGTAAGTGTGTGCACAAGATAAGTGCCAAGCATATAAATATCAGAGTAAGCGGAAATACTAGCAATCCTTAAATCGTACAATATCAGAGTAATGCAAAAATATGCTGGTAAGTCCATAAATATAATCAGCCTCATCCAGGCTATGCGATGCAAAAACATAATAAGACAATATCATATGCCGAGGAAGCAATGTAGTATACAAATCCTGATGAGTCTACAAATACCGTCAAGATCATCTAGACCATATAAATGCAGAAACGTATCAACCCAGAATACCATATATCACAGATGTAATGCAATATGCGGTGTGAATGAAATGACCAGGTTGGAGTGTGAAGTCGGGATGATAATACGTAGTATCGTATGCTATGGGGTCCATCACAAGGGACTTCTATCCAAACTAGTCCCATACCTAAATTTGGATAATTAGACTCAATGTGGTAAACTCTTGATCTCATGTTAGTCGCGTGCCTTAATCGAAATCTAGGCCATTGAGAAGGTACATGTAACAAATAGTTGCGCACCACTAGCCCGAGTGGATAGTGAATGAATGACTATGCAACTCCTGCTCAATAAGTCCACATATCAGTACTGTATATCTCTGGGATCATCACCGAGGTCTAGTAGACTCTACACGGATTTGCCGCCTACTTGATGCGCAACCATGCAAGTGAAAGAGACATCACTATCCGCCTAGTCAATAGTCAGCCAATATCTACCCAGCACGTCGATAACGGACTCATTTACGAGCTGATCGAACTCAGCCTAGCTATGCCCCCTACCCTCGGCTGGGAAAGGCCACACCCCCTCCCAACCGACCACGACACAGTGGGAGACGCAGCCTACTGGTATATGGCCCTCATGAGCTCATATATATCCCCTCGGTCTCGACGTTGGGGCGTCCTCTGGTACCAAGAGTGTAACACTCTGAAATTAGGGGTCAAGCAGAAGCTCAGCTCCCGAGTTTCAACGCATCACTTATGCAACATAGATAATGATGATTGAATGTTGATCGTATTAGTGCATTAAACATGAGTGGGATTATACCAAATTAGCATATCTTACTACAAAGACAGTTAAATTACGCAAGCGAAAGACTGTAATAGATATATAAAATATATAAACTGTTGTAAGTCTTTAAAGTGTGAACATGTTACTAGGTTAAATATATACATGTATAATCCACAAATGAACAAAATGAATATACATGAGTGTTCTAAAAATGTAAAATAACAAGTGTAATGACATCTAATCAGCAACCCTGTAACCCCGTCGATCAGAACATGGTCTACATAGACCCGCCTGATAGCTGCATATAGGAGAAATCCTCCTCATCATCATAAAAGTTCAGCTCCGCTTCGTAAGCATCGCCATCATCTGAAACTAAAACAAGATCTGGTTGGTGTTTAACACACCGTCCTGTAACGTGGGAGTGAGTGATCAACTCAGTGGAACTATAAGATAAAGGTTAACATGTTATCAATTCAATCAAGCAGTAATGATAAAGCAATACAATCAAGCATCCCTAAGTACTCTGATTAATGCAAACATAATATGTATCAATGATGCATGCCCTCGCCTACACTCCCTCAACGTCTTCATCTCACGACGCGCATGGCAACTGATGTTTTATTTAAACCAACCTGATTTAAATGATTTTAAACTCGCAAGTATACGAATCAGATGTAGATTTGGTACGTATTACGAGATCGTTCCCACGAGGACTGGTCGTCACAATTCACATTTGTGATTCTTCTTAACTAATCCAACAAATAGTTCAGCGTACTAATAACAAAAATCTATGGAAAATATCTGAGAACAGGGAGGAAACTTCAATCAAGGAGAGCACTAGGACTTTCGAATCCACCCTTAATTATCCTGACTCTTGTTTTACCTGTTGATTCATACTAATTCAGATTGATTAAATTAAATAAAGCACACTCTATGTCCTTGGTCGGGCGCACAGAATGTATAATCCCTTAAAGCATAAGGATCACATCTTTCCATCCATGGTCAGGCATGAAGAGATGTAAATTCCTATTTCTTTCTCTACAAGGAACCTGTTCATGGTCAGACACAAGCACCTAGGATAAGATCCCAAACCACATCCAAATCTAGACTATGGTCAAGCTCATAGAATGGAGAAGTATGGAAGTTTTCATTGAAGGTAAATTAGAGAAAGAAATAAACCAATCAAACTCAGATAAAATCAACATCTAACAAGAATCATTCCAATCAGGGGCTTCATCTCAGCCCTAGCTAAGGAGTTTAGCAATCCATAAGATTAATTAGAGAGAAGGAGAAATAAAATTTATATAAGGAAAACATCTCCCTTCTCTCGTTTCTTCCTTCCTTGTCATGGCTGCTAATTCCCTGCTCCACGTCTAGCTACAAGCGGCTGAGATCTCTCCTCCCGTTTTTCTCTCTTTTTCCACTGCAACTCCTCAGGCTTTTTATAGCTACTAGAGGTCGGTGGCCGAAGAGGTGGACAGCTGTTTGCACCACTGCAGCGTAATGTGTTTCACAGCCGAAAGATAACGCTGAAAAGTCCCATCTTCCATGCTTCTTTCCAATGTTTTAGTGTCCCTTAGGAGGATTTTAGTTGGTCTACACGATGGACGGTTTAGATTGCCCTTCTGATCAAATATAGGGTCCCACATGATTCCGAAAAATCCAGAATTTGCGGTCGTGCGAAAATAGCGTCCTGCGTAACATCTCTTACGCTGTTCTGATGGTGGGGCCCACTTCGCTTTTGTATTGAGAAATCCACTCCGTCCATTCTATTCTTCTCGAAATTTAGACCAAGGAGGGACGGTTTTGGTTGTCCGTTGATGCGTTCCAGAGAAGAAATCACGCTAAGATCGATTTGGAACGGTGCAGGGCAGTCCGCTTGTGGCCCCTGTATCGCGCACGTGTGCACGAATGGGTGTGAAAGGTCAGCATGGATTTGAAGCTTTTAAAGCCCTCTACACGATGGAAGGCTTGGATGATCCATATGGGTGATGATGGTGGCCCACTAACTTCCACAAAATGGACAGTGTCCGGACACGAACAGAGCAGCGGATCTCTTCCGCTGTGATGCTGGTGGGGCCCATTTCATCTGTCATATGAGAAATCCAATCCGTTCACCGAATTCATCTCGGAATTTAGGTCGGAAATATATGATTTTTTCTCCATTTTGGTGTGGCCCACAGAATAACTCATTACACCGTCTATTCTATGTTTGAATGGTTGGATCTCACTCCTGATGATCATTTGCAATTCTGCCGCCTAGGCAGTGATAATAGGCTTCATTTGGATCTGATGGACGGTCCAGATTGTTGGTGTGATGGACGGTGTGGACCCACAATGGCGAACTGACCATCAATGCGAAAGTCGCTGGAAACGGATGTTTCCTTTTTGGGTTTTATTTTGAATTCTGTCGGTCAAAACACCTTTGACCGATATTGTACTTACAGTGCACAGTAGTGCACATGTGCACTATACACTTGCCACACGAGGTGGGGTCCACTGCGATGTTCTTGATGAATCTAATCCGTCCATTTAATTTGCATCCCCATTTAAGGCATTGAATCTGAAGTTGAGGCATATCCAGATAGTAGATGGGTCTCACTTAATGAATTAAGGGGCTGATCTGGCTGTTGGCCACTTCCCGAGATATCCAATGGTTGAAATTTAATGTGTACGGTTAATTTATGTCCCCCATGCCATGTATGAAATTTCGAGCCAATCGGATGGTGGGAACCATGTGATCTTGCAATTTGCACAAATTTCGGGCCTCTTTAACGTGAATGGCTTGATCTCCTCAGGTCCTTGACATGTAAATCCGTCAATATTGGTCCTCTGGCATCCGTCCCTTTCTTTGGTGACTTCGGAGCCCTAAATCCAAACTTGTAATATTCTATTTCAGTCCTGACTCCAGATTACATCCTACATCAAAAACATGATTAAAATACAACGTTAAGCTTTAGCATGTACGTAAAATCAGGTACTAAACAGGGTCTAATATGCAATATTCGACCCTCATCAGTAACCTCCTGAAAGTGCTCATCCTCGCCAAAGCACATGCAGTACGGTGCATGCTCATGTTAGCCAATACTTAATTAGATTGATTCACACAACAATGTTGGGAAGTTAAGGTACCTCCCTTATATCAATTCCCAAACAATGATCCATTATAGTGTCGTCAGTCCTAGCAAATCTCATACGATGTTGCGGTTCTAGGTTGTTGAGGGTCAAATATTGCATATTAGACCCCCGTTATTATCCGAGTTTACGAACATGATAATGCTTAAATGCCCGTTTTTAACTATGTTTGTGATGCAGGGTTCAATTGTGAACTTGGACTTAAATAAGGAGCTAAAAGTAAGGTTTTGAAGCTCTGAAGACATCGAAGGCAAGGGACAGACTCTAGGGGACCAAGATCAACGCCAGAGATCTGAGAAAACTGAGAAACTAAGCTCAAATGGCCCGAAATTGGCTCAAAATGCAAGATCACAGGGTTTCCACCATCTATTCAGTTCGAAATTTCATACATGGCCTGAGGACCATAAATTAACTGTACACGTCAAAAATCATCCGTTGGATCCCTCGGGAAGTGACCCAATGGACAGATCAGCCTATAAAATGCTAAAGTGGGGCCCACCTGATATCTGGATCTGCTTCACTTTTAGTCTCAATGCTTAAAATGATATGATAAAATGGATGGACGGAGCGGATTTCTCACGAACATCACCGTGGGACCCACGCACGCGACGCGTGTGCAGTGTGCATACGTGCACTGGCCGCACACCGGTCTTCAAGAACTCGGTCAGCGCTTGCTGACCGAGAATTTCTTTACGAAATTCAAAAGACGCAACAGCGTCTAACGCTGTCCGTCCGGTTTTGCGTCGTGGGCCCCACCCGTAATCCTTTCGATGGATCTGAACCGTCCATTGAGTTCAAAGCGAGGGAATAACCTACGTCTAGGTGTCCATTCGGCTTCATGCACGTGTACCCACGTAAACTGTTGTACAACAAGAGATGGATGGTGAAACAAGAGATCAAGCGGACCACACCGATTTCGCTCCAAAAATGCATCTTCCTGGGTGATTTTTGGTCCTAAAACTAATGGACGAAGTGGATTGCTCACCTGACTTCAATTGGTGAGCCAACGCACACCGTCAGGGACTTTCGCGGAAGCTCTGTTTCGCACAGGGACTTCCGGTTTTCCCTTGTGGGCCACCACCGTAGAACAAAGGTCCAATCGGGACCGTCCATCATGTTTAAAAGGGGCCCATAACCACGACCTAGGTGGTGATTTTCCAAGAAATAGCGTGTATCAGATCTCGACCGTTAAAAGGGAGATGGACGGTGAACTGTATCAGCAAGAGGGCCACCTCAGAAGAAGTCAAAAACTAGCCATCTCTGAGTGATTTTTGCTTGTGAGTCTAATAGACGGCGTGGATTCCTCGTGAGAATCCGATCATGGGTCTCACCAAGATTCAACGCAAGAATGGCTTGCGTAAGTGAGTATGGCTGCGTAGGATTTCCGCATAGAGTGCGGAAACTCCACCGACCTCCTTGTGCACAGACTGCTCTAGCATGCTATAAAAAGGATGAGAATAGAGAGAGAAGAGGGAGGATCACTCGGCTGGAGAGCTTGGAGCTGGGAGCAGGGATCGTTTTTGGCTGGAGCTTGGACGTGAACAGGGAAGGCAGACAGAGTTGTTTTTCTGTTTTCTTTTTCTATTTCTTTTCTTTTCTTTTTCTATTTTTTCTATGGATTCTATGGAGATTAGCCTATTCATGTCAGGCTAACCCCCTTAGCTAGGGCTAAGGGGTGAAGCTTGTAGCAGGATGGGAGATGTTCTTTTGTGCCGTTAATCTAATTTTGATACATGAACTACCTTGATTATGGTTTTGATTTATGGGAATATTTTTTAGTTGTTAATGGGCTGTTGTGACTAAAATTACAATGGGTCTGCGATGGCTTTAAATATTTCTATTTCCTTTTTATGGTTATGACGTCAGGAAGCCCTGTTGTTCACCATCGTCTCCTGGGCATGGTTGGATGTCGGTACCCTTCCTAGCTTTCATACATTGATTGGTTGGTAATTAGTTTAATTCTGTTATTTACTTTGTCTCCTGGGCATGGTTTGGTGATGGAATCCATTCTAATTCATATACCTTTCATCTCTTGCAAACTATATTAAGGCTAGTTCAGTTGAGTTTTGATGTTGGCATAAGATCTCCCTGATCTCTACAAGTGGGTCCCCTGAATCCCTAGTTCCCTTCCTCTGAATTTTCTTAAGTTTTAGATTAATTATTCCAGAATTATTTCTCAATTGTTATTTGATTTAGAATTCATCTTAGTCTAGTTCTAGTTCTATTTAGTTTCAGATTACATACAGGTATCAGTCCTTTCGGATTCGACCTCGGTCTTACCGAGTTTATTACTACATCACAACCCTACACTTGGGGAGTGAACATAGGTCACTACAAAGGGCTCATCACCTGATCAGTGTAGGCCTAGTTTATACTCTAGTTGCTACGGAAAGGCTCGTCGCCTCAACGCAGTCTCAGAGTATGCTCGAGGTCACTACAAAGGGCTCGTCACCTGATCAGTGTAGGCCGACAGCTTGAATAAAGTGTCTCATACTACCGTATTCGGCTCACATGGCGGTGTTGCTCACTACGGGGAGGCTCGTCGCCCCATCGTAGGCCGACAGCTCGACCACGGTGTCTCATACCACCATGCCCGACTTATGAGTCTTAGCGGATCGAGGTACCAAGGTTTAAACGGGATTTTCACTGGTGAGTTTGGTACCTTAGGTTCAAGCAATGACGTCCATACATGATAAACATACATCGGGTCAATCGGGTTACTTGACAAGTTCGATTGGTATGAGTGTATGCTAAATTAATCGACATGGAGCACTAACCACTGTCTACAATTATCGTACGACTCGGATTCACTGAACGCATCGAATGTGGTGAGACTAGCTCGACTACTCAAATAGGAATTTTTACCGATTGCCTGGACTACGTCATAGTCCCAAACACATTATAATGTAACAAATATGTACATGTGGTAATCATACAATACTTAACAACTATTTCAACCAAGGATAGCATTTGAAAATACAATGAGACACATATAACATGCCATGTTACATATACATATTCTACTCAAACACACCATATAGATTTACAGGTACTTGAAGGAATTTATGTACATAGCTAAGGTGGTTGAGAATCATATCTCAGCTACCTTATTAACTACAGTTCATCTAGCAACAACTCATTCAAGCATTTTGTCAAACACTTAGACTATACATAACCGACATACATGACGTATGTTGATTTCAACATATAATAGGGCAAATCCTTTCACCGAGGAGTTGTCTAATACACATCAATCATGTTCTTACATTCCATACACATGGCAGGTACAAATCATGAATCCATATTCATTCAGTCATTTCAACAAACACTTAGACTACACACTATAACATACATGACGTATGTTGGCCATAACATGGATTAGGACAAGTCCTTTGCCAAGGAGTTGTCACGAATACAATAGGCATATATCCACGATGGATAATCATGGTAAATAGGGCTTCAAATTCCATACTCATTAAATCATTTTCACAAACACTTAGACTACACATTTCAACCTACACGATATAACTCAGTTATAAGCTATATTATGGAAAATCCTTTCATAAGGAGTTGTCACGTATTCAACAATTACATGTTCACGGTGAATAATCATGGCAAGCACAAAACCAAATTCCCTACATATCCAGTCATTTCAACCTACACATGGAATAACCTATATTTAACATAGTTCACATATAACCATAAAGTGAGGGAAACAGCGTATCTAACATATGAAACGACAACCCAGTCGGTTATAAATCATTAACCGACATTAAAAGCCTTGAAAACCATAACATATACATTTATAGTCCGCACCTTTCACTGGTAAACTCATAACGGATTCAGTTTGAATACTCCGCCTTCGTCTACGACACAACGACAACCTATAGTATGAAATAGGTTAGCTATTTCATCACACACACTATCTGAATCCCTAAAACAGATTAGGGTTAGGATTTCTTATCCGAAAACGGAATCAGAATCACTGGAATAGCGATACGGTAGTGGTAGCTAAACACGTTGAACGGCGGGATTGAATCTCGAGAACAAACCCTAACTCTACCTCTCACTTTCCCTCACTTTCCTTCTTTTTCTTCTCTCTTCTTTCTCTAGGGTTTAGAAATTCGTATGTGAAGGGAGAGAGAGGGTTTAAGTCCTTATAAAGGCCCAAAATTGACCTCAATGGCCCTAAGGTCATGGTATACTTAGGTTATAGCCAAAACCTGACTGTTTCGGCTCAACGGAGCTATTCTGGAGGTCCTTTTTCTGCGTGCAGTCGGAATTAAGCTCCTTGACATTGGATCTAGGTCGAGTTAGGTTTTTGGTCCGATCGAATTTACAGATCGACCGTGGTGGACCAGTTTCAGTTCAACGGTCACTGGTGCTCGATTAGGGCCATAAGTGCACTGACATGTGTTGAAAATTTTTCCTGATCTGAGGGTATAATTGGGTCAGATTCTGACAGTCAGAATCCTTAGATTTGGCCCGCAAGTGAACGACTCAATTCACTTAAGTTTCAGTTCATTTTCTAAAGATATTCGCGTTTCTCACACACTTCGTTCCGGGCTCAAGTTGTGCAGTTCGGGATACTATTTGGACTTGATTTCTGGGATGGTAGTCAAGCCCAATAAGGCGGTCATATTCGTATAGTTTCACAGCAATCGGACTTTCGACGCGTGGTACAGGTCCGATACGAAGTTTCAACGTGCTCACGAGAGCAACTGGGTTTAGAGATTGATTCTATATTTTAAAGTAATGTAACGTTAACGGTTCATTTCATTTTGGGTCTTACAGATCGTATTTAAAGTAGTTCAAGCTAATTATACTGATTATTCAGTTTAGTACTTAACTAAATTATGCCCTAATTACGATAGAATAAGGCCCTAGGGCAGGAGAGGCTGATCTTTCCAATAACCTATTCGTTTTGTGAGATTTCATAACGTTAATGGTCAAAAGCCCATTTTATTTATGTATTTACTATTTACAGTGAGTATTAGTTTTAATATTATTCTTCATCATTTAAACTTTAGGATTTGTGTCTAATGCGAAAGTACTTAGAAAATCTGAAGAACAAGGTGGTGAAAGGTGAGATTTTAAAGGAAATGGGTTGAAAGGGAATTTGAGGCTTTAGGATTGAGTTCTGAGAAGTCAATTAAGGTATCATGATTGACTCATTGCCTAAGGACGTCTATCTCCAAGTTGGCAAAAATCCGGGGTGTTACAATCTACCCTCCTTAAAAATAATTTCATCCCTGAAATTGGCTAAGGGTAATGAGTACAAATTCTATTATTCCTTTTGCCTAAGCTTTATGGGTTTCAAGTTTATATGCGTGGTGGGGTGTATACTATTTATGCTAGTCTGGGTCACTTTAGTCTACCCTCCTTAAAACTGTTTCGCCTTGAAATTGGCTAAAGCTCCTATTGGGTCCGTATTCAACGATTACCTTGTAGATACACTGACATTGGCTATTACAATTCAGCTGCACCCATTGTTAGGCCTATTCTTTAATATGAATTAGTTGAATACTTGAACCCTAATTGCTTTCCTTCAAAGACTTCATTATTGACATTCTAAGAAAGATTCAGATCCTATTTAATGACTTAACCTTACGTATAACCTGGATCAATTTCCTTCGATCCTGGGCCAGTGGGGTAGGGGCCAACCACGCTTCCGCTGCGCCACTTTGATCCAATGGATGTATTAGCTGACCTAAGTAGATTGGACGCATAATGTTCTACCCCCTTTAAAAATTATTTTTACTCTCAAGGCTCAAGAATCCATGTCCTGATCCGTATGTCGGAACAAGGTGTAATCTAAGACCTATCCTTGACATGAAATGGGATACGATCTTCCAATACATTGGTCTTCCTTCCATCGATGATGTGTACTATGGTATTGGTACCTATGGTTATAGAAAAGAGCTAAAAAAAATGATGGGTGTTGTGGTTGATTTTAGGGACGGGTGTGAGTTTGTGGCAAGATTTCCAATTCTACCAAAGAAGGACTTTTGCCACAGTCCCGACTTACCCTTTCTAATCAGGTCCGGTTTAATACTGTAAGATAATCTATAGATTATTAGTAGATAAGGAATTTGGACAAAATAGGTTAATGGGCAGACTATCTTTCTAAGTTCATATGCACAATATGTATGCCAGAATGATCTGTGATACGGGACCTAATTCCTAACTATCTGTTGCCCATTTGAGAAACTTCTTGGGCCAAAAAATAAAAAATAAAAAATCCCTATTGGCTATATGTTCTTAACACTTCTCAACGGCGAAGTAATAAACTTTTGGTTGTAAGTGGTCGGGCCAACATGAAAGGAAAGTTGTGTAGTGGGTCTGAGCCGGATACATTAACCTTCTGCCTAGCTATGATAGAAAATGTGTCGTATCAGTTCTTAATCCTAGTTGATCCCAATCTTCTGCTTGATCAGAGCATTGAATTTATTGGTAACTACCAGGATTGAGAATTCGATTCAAACTGCGAATACTTCGCTTATGTATAGTTTCTCTACTCCGTGTTCCCGATTGTAACAAGTCCTTGGGAAGGTAATTCTAAGGGGGTGTGTTGACTTGACCTAACGTTAAATCCAAGGGATATAGAAGTTTTCTCTGAACGTGATTAGTTTCTAATCAAACAAGCTTCCTAAGAGTTGTTAAAGAAGCCCATAAGTATCAAGGGAATCTAACGAAGGAATGAGGCCTCACTCCAACCTAATCAGGCCAACTAACTAAGTCTATCTTTCAATTATCTTAGCATATTCAGTCCTTTACATTCCTTAGTATAACCAGTAGCTTAGTCTTAGCTTATGAGTAGCGGTAATCCAAAGTCTATGCTCATATGCTAGATGATTTCATACCATTTCTAATATAAGAAATTATTTTATCGCTTAGGGTCAAAAGTTGTCTGATTGGAATTGAGCTGCCCGGACTTGAATTTAACTATGCTCGAGCACTACACACATGACCGTACCAGCTAAGGAGGTTTTAGGGTTCACGTTATTAATTTCCTAGGTTTCCTATACTGTCAGATTTTTCGAGATCTAGGAGTACTAACTTTAGGTCCCAAAACTCTAAATATCCCAACATTTGATGGTCATTATTGTTTATATACTCTTCATTCCCAAGGTCCTAGTTATCTCATTACTCCCCTCTAAATTTAAGTTCTCTCATTACTCTACTCTAAATTTCTTGGTTTGGGTCCTTAGGCCCCATAGGGTCCGTTTTTCCTAACTGTACGTACACATATTCACGCCTTTTTGGATTTGTTTCGAGTTCGAAATTGTCAAGTACAACTCCAATTCGTCGACTAACAGTCTAAATGTGATTGAGATCCATTCGTATGATCTTGAACGCGTATGGGCTAAACTACTGTAGCTAATCTCGCCTGTCGGTGAAACTAGAGATTCTAATGTGGTTTCTAGATTCCATCACCCCCTTCCTAAATCAGAGTGCGATAGTGTGCATCGTGTTACCATAACCTAGGTCCAGTTTAATCTAAATCATGCTCTGATACCATCTTGTAACGCCCTGAAAATCAGGGATCGAGCAGAAGCTCAACTCCCGAGTTCCAACGCATCACTTATGCAACATAGATAATGATGATTGAATGTTGTTCGTATTAATGCATTAAACATGAGTGAGATTATACCAAATCAGCATATCATACTCCAGATATAGTTAAATTACGCAAGCGGAAGACTGTGATAGATATATAAAATATATAAACTGTTGTAAGTCTCCAGAGTGTGAACATGTTACTAGGTGAAATATATACATGTATACTCTAAAAATGAACAAAATTAATATACATGGGTATTCCAAAAGTGCAAAATAACAAGTGTAATGACATCTAATCAGCAACCCTGTAACCCTTTCGATCAGAACATGGTTTACATAGACCCGCCTGATAGCTACATATAGGAGAAACCCTCCTCATCATCATAAAAGTCCAGCTCCGCTTCGTAAGCATTGCCATCATCTGAAACTAAAACAGAGTCTCGTTGGTGTTTAACACACTGTCCCGTAATGTGGGAGTAAGTGATCAACTCAGTGGAACTATAAGGCAAAGGTTAACATGTTACCAATTCAATCAAATAGTAATGATAAAACAATATAATCAAGCATCCCTAAGTACTCTGATTAATGCAAACATGATATGTATTAATGATGCATGCCCTCGCCTACACTCCCTTAGCGTCTTCATCTCACGGCGCACATGACAACCTCCCAAAAGTGCTCTTCTCGCCAAAGCACATGCAGTACGGTGCATGCTCATGTTAGCCAATAGTTGATTAGATTGATTCATGCAACAGTGTTGGGAAGCTAAGGTACCTCCCTTATATCAATTCCCAAACAATGATCCATTCTAGGGTCGTCAGTCCTAGCAAATCTCATATGATGTTGCGGTTCTAGGTTGCTATAAAGGGCTCGTCACTTGATCAGTGTAAGCCTAGTTTATACTCTAGTTGCTACGGAAAGGCTCATCGCCTCAACGCAGTCTCACAGTATGCTCAAAGTCACTACAAAGGGCTCGTCACCTAATCAGTGTAGGCCGACAGCTCAAATATAGTATCCCATATCACCGTATTCGGCTCACAAGACGGTGTTACTCACTGGTCACTACAAGGAGGCTCGTTGCCCCAGCGTAGGCCGACAGCTCGACCACGGTGTCTCATACCACCATGCCCGGCTCATGAGTCTTAGCGGATCGAGGTACCAAGGTTTAAATGAGATTTTCACTGGTGAGTTTGGTACCTTAGGTTCAAGCAATGACATCCGTACATGGTGAACATACATCGGGTCAATTGGGTTACTTGACAAGTTCGATTGGTATGAGCGTGCACTGAATTAATCAACATGGAGCACTAACCACTGTCGACAATCATCGTACGACTCGGATTCACCGAATACATCAAATGTGGTGAAACTAGCTCGGCCACTCAAATAGAAATTTTTACCGATTGCCTGGACTACGTCCTAGTCCCAAACACATTATGATGTAAGAAATATGTACATGTGGTAATCATACACCACTTAACAACCATTTCAACCATCGATAGCATTTGAAAATACAATGAAACACATATAACATGCCATGTTACATATACATATTCTACTCAAACACACCATATAGATTTACAGCTACTTGAAGGAATTTATGTACATACCTAAGGTGGTTGAGAATTCTATCTCAACTACCTTATTAACTACAGTTCATCTAGCAACAACTCATTCAAGCATTTTATCAAATACTTAGACTACACATAACCGACATACATGACGTATGTTGATTTCAACATATAATAGGGCAAATCCTTTCACCGAGGAGTTGTCTAATACACAGCAATCATGTTTTTACATTTCATACACATGGCAGACACAAATCATGAATCCATATTCATTCAGTCATTTCAACAAACACTTAGACTACACACTATAACATACATGATGTATGTTGGCCATAACATGGATTAGGGCAAGTCCTTTCGCCAAGGAGTTGTCACGAATACAACAGGCATATATCCACGATGGATAATCATGGCAAATAAGGATTCAAATTCCATACTCATTCAATCATTTTCACAAACACTTAGACTACACATTTCAACCTATACGATACAACTCAGTTATAAGCTATATTAGGGAAAATCCTTTCATAAGGAGTTGTCACGTATTCAACAATCACATGTTCACGATGAATAATCATGGCAAGCACAAAACCAAATTCCCGACATATCCAGTCATTTCAACCTACATATGGAATAGCCTATATTCAACATAGTTCATATATAACCGTAAATCGAGGGAAATGGCGTATCTAACATGTGAAACGGCAACCCAGTTGGTTATAAATTATTAACCGACATTAAAAGCCTTGAAAACCATAACCTATACATTTATAGTCTGCACCTTTCGCCGGTAAACTTGTAACGGATTCAGTTTGAACATTCCCGCCTTCGTTTACGGCATAACGACAACCTATAATATGAAATAAGTTAGCTATTTCATCACACACACTATCTGAATCCCTAAAACAGATTAGGGTTAGGATTTCTTATCAAAAACAGAATCAGAATTGCCGAAATAGCGATACGGTAGTGGTAACTAAGCACGTTGAATGGTGGGATTGAATCCCGAGAACAAACTCTAACTCTACCTCTCACTTTTCCTCTCTTTCCTTCTCTTTCTTCTCTCTCTAGGGTTTAGAAATTCGTATGTGAAGGGAGAGAGAGGGTTTAAGGTCCTTATATAGGCCCAAAATCGACCTCAATGGCCCCGGGCCATGGTATACTTAGGTTATAGCCAAAACCTGACTGTTTCGGCTCAATGGAGCTGTTCTGGAGGTCCATTTTCTACGTGCGGTCGGACTTAAGCTCCCTGACATTAGATCCAGGTCAAGTTAGGTTTTCGTTCCAATCGAATTTACAAATCGACCATGGCGGACCAGTTTCAGTTCAACGGTCACCGGTACTCGATCAGGGCCACAAGTGCACTGACATGTGTTAAAAATTTTTCCTGATCTGAGGGTTTAATTGGGTCAGATTGTAACGGTCAGAATCCTTAGATTTGGCCCGCAAGTGAACGACTTAATTCACTTAAGTTTCAGTTCGTTTTCTAAAGATATTCGCGTTTCTCACGCACTTCACTCTGGGCTCAAGTTGTGCGGTTCGGGATACTATTTGGACTTGATTTCTGAGATGGTAGTCAAGCCCAATAAGGCGGTCATATTCGTATAGTTTCACAGCAATCGGACTTTCGACGGGCAGTCCAAGTCCAATACGAAGTTTCAACGTGCTCCCGAGAGCGACTGGGTTTAGAGATTGATTATAGATTTTAAGGTAATGTAGCATTAACGGTTCATTTCGTTTTTGGTCTTAAAGATCGTATTTAAAGTGGTTCAAGCTAATTATACTGATTATTCAGTTTAGTACTTAACTAAATTATGTCCTAATTACGACATAATAAGGCCCTAAGGCAGGAGAGGCTGATATTTCCAAATAACCTATTCATTTTGTGAGGTTCCATAAGGTTAATGGTCAAAAGCCCATTTTATTTATGTATTTACTATTTACAGTAAGTTTTAGTTTAAGTATTATTTTTCATCATTTAAACTTTAGGATTTGTGTCTAATGCGAAAGTACTTAGAAAAATTTGAAGAACAAGGTGGTGAAAGGTGAGATTTTAAAGGAAATGGGTTGCAAGAGAATTTGAGGCTTTATGATCGAGTTCTGAGAAGTCAATTAAGGTATCATGATCGACTCATTGCCTAAGGACGTCTATCTCCAAGTTGGCAAAAATTCAGGGTGTTACAAAGAGGGTTTAAGGATTTTTACTCAGGGCCATCTATGACGGCCCGATGCGAGTAACAGATTTCTGGTGTCCCATCTGGCCATCCACGACATGCCTGTGGAGGCTACGCCCTTGATATCGCTAGGGCGTACTGTAATCACAACACACTATGCATGATGCATGAGTCATACAATCTAGTCATGCATTAATCCTGCGCATACTATGCGCTCATGTGAGACAATCTCTGCCTATCAGGGAGTATCATAACAAACAGCCTAATGACATAGGCAATGGTCAATCACATCTCATAACAAACATGCAGATGATGCATATGGGCATGTATCATGATGCTATGTTGTCACATACTGATAATCGATATCGACAACCTACATAGATAATCGGCCTATACAATTGGCCACGACAATCGAAATCAACCTTAGCAATCGGAATCGGCCTCGACAATCGGAATCGTCCTCAACAATCAGCCTCGACAATCAAAATCGGCCTTGACAATTGGAATCGGCCTCGACAATCAGAATCGGCCTCGACAATCGGAATCGGTCTCAACAATCAGAATTGGCCTCGACAATCGGAATCGACCTCGACAATTGGAATTGGCCTCAACAATCGGAATCGGCCTCGACAATCCTAATCGGTGAGAATGGGCCTAACGAGGCCTAAGGGAAGGTGACAATGTGGACATTCAACCATCATCGCCCATCAATGTGGAGATTTAACTATCATTGCTCCCAAGGAGTGGCCCACATAGAGTCATACATATTGTGGGCCCCTGACCTCACACAAGGGCCTAATACACATCACTATGGGCCTCGCTCATGAACCACATATACGTCACTATGGGCCGCATCTTAGGGCCTCAAATACATAACAAGTGGGCCCTGCACATGGGTCTCAGATACACCACATGGGCCACAATCCATGGGCCTAATGCACATCATAATGGGCCTCATTAAATGGGCTACAAAAATATCACAATGGTCACGCCATATGGGCCGGAAATACATCTCATTGGGCCTTACCAATGGGCCGGAATTACATCACAATGGGCCACGACATATGGGCCGAAAATACATCTTAATGGGCCACGACCCATGGGCCTCAGTACATCATAATGGACCTCAACCCATGGGCCTCAAATACAACAAGTGAGTCACATCATTGGGCCGCAAATACATCAAATGGAGCTGCATCATGTGGGCCGTAAATACATCAAATGGGGCTGCATCATGTGGGCCGCAAATACATCAAATGGGGCCGCATCATGTGGGCCTCACATATATCATATTGGGCCACATAACTGGAACTCAAATACATTACAAAGGGGCCTCATCAAATGAACGGTATAGTTATACAGTACACACAAGAAGGTGGGCCACACAAATGGACAGACGTTGTGTATAAAACACATACACCACGATCGACCCACACATACATGCATCGAGGTGGGCCCCGCCCGTCTAGCAAACAGACGGCGTGTATAACACATATATCAAGGATGGCCCACATTTGGGTGCACACATCACCAAGGTGGGCCCTATATGCTAATGGATGGACGGATTGAATAAAACATATACATCAAGGTGGCCTCACACCACCCATCCAGATGGATGGTGTGGATTTAGAACATATTCATCAAGGTGGGCTCTACCTTCCACCGTCCAGATAGACGGATGAATAAAACACATACATCATCTGGTGGGCCCACCTCCACACATGCAACACGTGTGGGATGGGTCCCACACGGTCTGAAATGGCTGGACGGTGAGGATTATACCCCAGCAGCTGTGTAGCTGGTGTAGGCGTACACTAGCCAATATCCTATCATAGAGGTGGGTCCCACATGGGCCCACCATATAATATAATATAATATAATATAATAATAATAATAATTATATTTTGGACGAGTAGCAGCGTCCAGGCCCTAGACGGCCTGGATAATGCATCATGGCCTGGCCCACTGTCTAGCCATCTGGATGGTGTGGACCAAAGCACATACATCACGGTGTGGCCCACCTCAGTGGCCAGTCCAGTAGAAGTGTGACATGTGTACAGGTGGGCCACGAAATGGATGGAATGGATGTAATACAAACATCACAACAGGGTGGGCCCCTGCTGGACGATCAGCCCACCCAACGTCCCTGCCCTGCTGGGCATTAAATAGATGGACAATTTAGATGAATCACATACTCACGGTGGGCCCCACTTAGACGTAGGTCACCCAGGAATGTGGGCCGATCCCAACCTCCACCCAATCCAGTGGGCCTGGGTAGAACAATAATTATATCACAGTGGGCCTATTGCAGACTGATTTCTGCTCGTTGTCACTAGGTCTGCCCTAATCTGGGCTCATGTCCTAAAGTAATCTCTCCAAAATGGATGGTGTGGATACCCTACACATACATCAACGTGGGGTCCACCCCACTTCAGCAGTTCAAGATGATATTTGTGTTTTCCTGTCAACCAGGCTTGCATGACTGATCGGACATGCAGGCCCCAAGGATGGGCAGCGGGCTAGTCCACTTAGTGGAGGGCTTAGATAAAATACATAAATCATAGTAGGGTCCATATGGGTGGGCCACACATCCCTGGACCAAGCTGATCTTTGCAATTTCCATTCATTTGGGCCTGTGTGACCGGCTGGTCACACAGGCCACAAACCGGGTAGCAAGTGGTCAGCGTGGTGGCCCATTGGATGGACGACATAGATAAAATACATTCATCATGGGGCCCATCAATAAGGGAGAAAGAGAGAGAGAAAGAGAGAGACGGTGATGGAGGGGCCTCGCTACACACATCAAGATGGGTCCCAAATGGGATCCATACCATCAATCGGTAGGCCCCACTTGTTCTATCATAAAATAAATAAATCCTAAGCCTATAAAACACCCACCTTTGATCACGGACTTCTCCTTCCACTGATGCATTCTAGAGCACCAAGGGATGCATTTCAACGGGTGAGATTATCTTTGGAGGGTGGGATTGGATGGTAGGAAGGTGGGCCACAGTAGTTTCTCTCTCATGGAAGCTTGGACGTTGGGTTGTTTGAGAGGAAATGAGAGAGAGAGAGAGATGAGAGAGAGAGAGGTTGTAAGAGAGAGAGGGATGGGTGAGTGATGGGTGTACTTGAAAAGGGATGGGTGGAGAGAGAGAGTTGACTTTGGGGATGGTGTTGTACTTGACATGATGGGATGGAGTACTTGACATTCGATGTGATTGATGGGACGTTCTCTTGGGATTACAATATGCGGTGTTTTTTCTCGAACTGAATGCGGGCCCACATCTCCTGGCCTGGGTATCGCCTCGGCACGCGAGACGCGGTGTCGGAACCGCGGTGACGGCGCGGTCGCAAGGGTACAAGTCTCGGGTCAAGCCGACTCTGGAATACGGGATGCGATTCAGGGTCGCGAGCAACTGCTATCTACGCATCGCAGGTCACCGAAATTCAACCGGGAGGACCGTGGAAGCCTACGGAACGATACGGGCTAGGATACAGGTCTCACAAGTGTCATTCACATTAATGGATCTCATATGTGTAGAGCGTGTTATGAATGGAAAAAGATATTGTAACACCCTGAAAATCGGGGGTCAAGCAATGCTCTCTCCCGAGTTCCAACGCATCACTTATGCAACATGGATAATGATATTTTAGATGTCGTCTATAGCAATGCATTTAAACATGAGTGAGATTATACTAAAACAACATATTATACTCCAGAGATAACTAAATTGAGCAAGCAAAAGACTGTGATAGATATATAAAGTATATAAGTGGTTTTAAATCCCCAGAGTATGAATATGTAACATGACTGAATATATATAAGTTTTGTGTCAAATTATACAAAATACCAAAATGTAAATGTCCAACTAATCCGTAAATCCCTGTAATCCCGTTGAATTAGCACGAGGTCTACGTAGACCCGCTTGAGAGCTGAACGTAAGAGAACTCTCCCTCCTCACCTATGAAGTCCATTCCAGCTGCATAGATCCCATCATTACCTGCATCTAAACTAGAGTCTAGGTGGTGTTTTAAAACACCGTCCCAGGTGGGAATGAGTAGCTAATTCAGTGGAACTATAAAGCAAAGGTTAACATGTTATCAATTCAGTCAAACAGTAATGATAAAGCAGTACAACAATCAGGTCCTATTTACTCTTGTTACTACAAGAATGGTATGCCATAATGATGTATACCCTCGCCTGCACTCCCTCAGCGACATCATCTCACGATCGCACATGCAACACTCCTGGTAAACGTACGCTTCCTCACTAAAGCACCGTTCATTGCGATGCATGGTCGTGTTAGCCAAGTTCTTAATTAGGTCTATTCATATAGCAGGTTCGGGAAGCAAAGTACCTCCCTTATATCATTACCCAAATAATGATCATCTAGGGTCGTCAATCCTAGTCAATCACATACGATAGGCAAGTTCAGGTCACTACGAGAGGCTCGTCACCATCCGCGTAGGCCTGTTTATACTCGAAGTCACTACGGAAAGGTTCGTCACCTCATCGTAGTCCTAGTGTATACTTGAGGTTACTCCATCGATGTCCTACCCACTGACAGTCTATTTTCGAAGGCTCGTCATCAACCCGACTGGGGACCACAGCCAGGCTGTGCCGGGGTAGGCCCACAACTCGAATACAGTGTCCCATACCACTGTATTTAGCTCACGAGTTTGGGTTGCTCACTGGTCACTATGGGAAGGCTCGTTGCCCCAACGTAGGCCGGCAGCTCGACCACGGTGTCCCATACCACTATCTCGACTCATGAGTCTTAGCGGATCGTGATACCAAGGTTAAACGGGTTGCACTGGTAAGTTGGTACCTTAGATTCAAGCAGTAGTGTCCATACATGGTAAACACACAATAGGCCAATCGGGTTACTTAGCAAGTTCGATTGGTACAAGTGTACGTTGAATTAGTCGACATGGTACCACTGTCGACAATCATCGTACGACTCGGATTCATCGAACTTATCCAATGTGGCGAGACTAATTCATCCACTCATTCAGTAATCATTACCGATTGTCTGGACTACGCAGTAGTCCCAATCATACTCAAACACTTTAGGCATTCATATGTGATAGTCAAAACAACATGTGATAAACAATTCAAAGATAAATCTCATTTGAGCATTTTGACAAACACATAGCACACATGTTATCATACGTAGCATTTCATCTATAAAGCAAGTAGTAGTAAGATAGGTTACATGAAGGAAACTGTAACTAAAGATAAGGTAATTGAGAATCCTATCTCAATAACCTCCTTAAACACATTTCAGCCAACATTTTCTCATTCAGGCATTTTATCAAACACTTAGACTACACATTACTTTATACATATACTACATTAGTTACAACATATATTATGGCAAATCCTTTCACAAGGGGATTGTCATACTTACAACAAACATGAATCCTAGATTAACAGCCACGACAAACACAAATCAGGATTTCACACTCATTCAAATAATTTATCAAACAGTTAGGTTACATAATACCATATACATGAATAACTCCAGTTATAACATATATTGTGACGAATCCTTTCACAAAGGAATTGTCACACATACAACGAACATGTATTCGAGGTTAATAGACATGACCAACATAAATCATAATTTCACTTTCATTCAAATATTTCAACAAACACATAGAATGCGCTTTATATCTATATAGTACACATACATGTATAGTTTATCAAATACATCGTAACTAAGATCATATGATAGCAATCAAGTCAGACATAAATCATTGCTGACATTGAAAGCCTTGAAAACCATAACCTAAGCATTTATAGTCCGCACCTTTCATAGGTAAACTCGTATCGAACTCAGTTCGAACACTACGCCTTTGTCTACGGCACAACAGCTACCTGAATCACGAAATAGGTTAGTTATTTCACTGATTCTACTATTTGTATTCCTAAATCAGATTAGGGTTAGGATTTTTTACCTAAAAATGGAATTGGATTTGACGGTATAGCTAGATGTAGAGGCGATTCAACGCGTGGAGTAGCAGGAAGGAACCACGACAGCAAACTCCAAGGATCTCCCTTCGATCTCCACTCCTTTCTTCCCTTTTCTCTCTTCTCTCTCCTAGGGTTTGGAGAAAATTGTATGGAATAGAAATGGGGTGGGTTTAGGTCCTTATATAGGCCCAAAACTGACGCAAATTGTCCCAGGGCCATGATATACTTAGGTTATAGCCAAAAGGCATCTGTTTCGGGCCAACGGAGCTTATTTGGAGGTCCTTTACCTGCACACGGTCAGGGGAAAGTTTCCTTACAATGGATCTAAGCCAGGTTAAGATTTCGGTCTGATCAGATTTGTAGATCGACCGCGGGGGACCAGTTTCAGTTCAACGGTCATCGCCACTCGACCAGGGCCACAAGTACATTGATCTGTGTACAAAAATTTTCCTGATCTGAGGGTGTATTTGGGTCAGGATCTGACGGTCTGAATCCTTAAATTTGGCCCACAAGTGAACGACCCAAATCACTTAAATCTGAGTTCGTTTTCTAAAGATATTCGCGTTTCTCACACACTTCGCTCCGGGTCCAAGTTGTGCATTTCTGAATACTATTAGGACTTAATTTCTGAGATGGTCGTCAAGCCCAGCAAGGTGGTCATAACTGTATAGTTTCGCGGTCATTGAACTTTCGACGCGCGGTCCAGGTCCGATACGGAGTTTCAAGATGCTCCCAAGAGTAATCGGGTTTTGAGATTGATCCTGGGTTTTTAAGTAATGTTGGGTTAGTGATTTTAATGGGTTTGGGTCTTGTAGTTTGTATAGAAAGTGGTTCAAGCCAAATCCATTGGTTATTTAGTTTAGTACTTAACTAAATTCTGCCATAATTACGACAGAATAAGGTCCTAAGGTAGTTTTATATCCCTTTTTGGCATTTTGTTGTTAGTATATTATTTTAATTATTTTTCTAGTAGTTCACCATCAAGTCTACTTCATTTTCATCAAATTTCATTAGATTTCGTATTGTAGAAAAATTCTAAAATTTTTAGAATCAGCAGCTGTCCAAACTAATAATTTTTGGACAGTTGTCACAACAACCTATATTTAACTATATTAAAGTTTTTATTATATTTTTTACTTATTTTTATATGAAACTGTACTTATCAAGCTTCAATCTTTTTTTTGAATCACCTAAATCGGAGTTATAACAAGGGTGATATGATTTTTTGAAGTTGGACAAAAATTGCATAAAATGGGGCAGAAAACGGGCCGCCCGGCCGCTAGACGGCGAGGCCTCGCCGTTGCGGCGATGACATCGCCGTTCGCTGTCCATTGGGGCGATGGTTCGCCGCCAGGGCGAGGCCTCGTGCTCACCTGATGGTGATTTTGCCACTCGTCTTCTTGGAACAGGCGTATCTTCCAATTCGGAATGAGTTACGCGATGTGCCATATATGAATTTGGGGTAGGAGAAGCTGATCTATTCAAATAACCTATTTATTTCATGAGATTCTAAAAATTTAATAGTAAAAAACCTATTTTATTTATGTTTTCACTATTTATAGTAAATTTTAGTTTAAGTATTGTTCTTCATCATCTAAACTTTAGGATTAGTGTTTATTATGAAAGCACTTAGAAAAATTTGAAGAATAACGTGGTAAAAGGTAAGATTTTTGAAGGAAATGGGTTGACAAGGGGATTTGTGACTTTGGGATTGAGTTCTGAGAAGTTAATAAGGTGTTATGATTGACCCATTGCCTAAGGACGTCTAATTTCAAATTGGCAAAAATCTGGGATGTTACAGATATTCAAATCTCTCTCTCTCTCTCTCTCTCTCTCTCTCTCTCTCTCCCCCTCTCTCTCCCTCTCTCTCTCTCTCTATTTCTTTTCTCCATTTTTTGCACTCTTGGTAGATGATGCCCAGTGGGGAACGTGTAAGGCTATCTCTTTATTTAGTCTATTACTCCTACTAAGATACGATCTATATATAAGGAAGAATTAAGATTTCAGGAATACACCAATTGTATTACTTTTCCACTCTACAATCTTTTATATGCTCTACTATATTAGAAGTTTGTGACACACCTTGTCCCATTTATCTAAATTGATCAAATCCTTTCATTGTCATGGCCATCCACCATTGAACCAATGCCCATACAAATTAAGTGGTGGGCCACACCATATCTAAATAATCTTATTATCATTAAGAGTAATCAAAATTATTTTAATGGTTAAAGAAAAATATAACGGTTAAAAATATTTGTAAAACCTTTAAAAATTTTTAAGTCATAGAATTAAGTGAAAAAACTATTCGATGAACTAATTCTAATATTTAAGTTATAAATAAGTTCTTAAAAAAATTAGTGAATCACTTGTTAGACTTTACAACAATAATGTAGAGGAATAAGGAATCACAATGGTCCTCTCATGAAAGTTCATAGAGTTCTCTAATAGTAATAATTTTCATTGTTTATCATGCATAGTCCAACCATGGTATAGGGCTACACTGCCCAAATTAATCTAATCATTTCATTATTATGTCCATTCATCATTGAACCAATATCCATGTAGATCAAGTGGTGGAATACACCAAATGATGTATATTATAAGATCATTATCAAGTGGAATCAAAATTATTTTAACGATTAAAAGTAAAGTTTAATGATTGAAAATATTTGTAAAATATTTTAAAACCTTTTGAATGTTATGCCCATAGAAAAAGAGACTTGATGAACATTTGATTTTTAAGATCTAAGCCAACTTCTTAAGTAATTGGTAAATCCCTTGTTGGCCCATATGGGTTTCAACAAAAATTGATAGATGCACTCTTCTACACTTACTTTTGTTAGCTATATGATGACCTCATAAAGTAAACTAAAGAACACATAATTATGATCTTAATTCTTCTCACATCCTCAGATCTAAGAATTTATTGAAAGCTAGTATATCCTTAAGTCGATCTTAGTCTAGGCATGATGAGACTCCTTATTTAGAGACCTGACCTCAATCCACTAATATTGCAAGTGCCCAACAGATCTAATTAACCCAAGAACCTCTACTCATGGCACACTCACACTCATATGTGGGGTAGGGTAAAGCCACACTAACTCATCGTTGTGCCCGTGGTCAGAGACCTTCCATCATTGTCATCAATCCACTCACACCAGATGACCAAATGCAAAGTAATAACCACATATGTGTCTTTTAACCTACTATGTGGTCATGGAATAATATGGTATTAAGATCCATATCCCATAACTTTCTTTTGTTCATTGACTGTTGTTTCCACTCTCAAGTTCCTAAAGACAACTAGATGAATCCCTCTCTTTGATCTATGTTTATGTACGTTTAGGATACTCTTATGTATTAACTATGACATAATCATATGTCTATTATGATCCATGGTCATTATCACTAATATCACTAGATATCATCCATGTCAAATAGAAAAGATTTACTTTATTTTTCAGAGTATAACTCTAAGTCTCTAACAGATCCTTCTTTCATCTTTAAGTTATGTAGCTACTGTCGGAGAAAAGACTTGTTTGAGATTGATATCTATTTGTATAGGTTCCGCAATTTATCCAACAAATATTTAGTATGATTTGATAACACACATTGAACAAAATCAAATCATTCAGTGTAAGAAGAAGTCTGTCATGATAACTAGTTTGTTTTTTCTTCTTCAAAAACCTCATCTTTCATCTCTATGACTTTCTTTTCTTTATCTTAGATTACAATTGCATAGTATTCCTTAACCAATACTATTTTTTTTTTCTAATTTTTACAATGCGTAATTGGATCCAACAAACTTCGATACTGCGAATTTGGTAGAATTCGATCCAGTCATTTAAAACAGTATTGCAACATGAACACTACTACTAATATTTTACTAAAAGGCTTCTCAATTTTTGGCTTTGAAACTACATGTTGTAGAAAAACACATACCCATAATCCATGCAAGTAGAGCTGGGCATCAGACTGAGTCGAATCGGATTGGGTCCAATTCGACTCGGCTCGAGTTTTGCATGGCTTGACCCGAACTAGGTCCGATCCGGGACCGAGTCTGGGTCATCTGACTCGATCCGATCCTAACCCATGCTGGCCTGAACCTATCCGAGTCCGACTCGGTCAGGAAATTCGAGTCAGTTCGGATTTGGCCAGGTCCGGTTTGGTCGTCTATATTTGTGTTTTTCCAATGTATTGGCACCTTGCTTGCTCTTTTTCATTTTTTTGTGGCATGTCGACAATGAGGTTCTCTCATGGTTTTTGTTTAGAGCTCTCACGGCTTTGATAAACCTGGGATTACAATAGTTCTTTCTAGGCCACATCCGGGGAGGGTAATCACCCACTTTGTGTTCAAAGGTATCATAGCAGACGAAACATAAATCCAGCCCTCCAATATAGCAAACTTGATAAGAATGATATCCCAAACAGAACTTAAAAGTACCTGCACCCCTTGTTTAGCTTTTGCTTCCAGTAGAGTATTAAGTCGGTATTGCCCATGATCAATAAACTTCCAGTCATCTCAGTGCTTCATTGATTCAAAATATGTAGAGATTTGGCAATCCAATATGGACTAAATTGTGTTATGATGGCCTATGAGATTGGAAGAAACGGACCTCTGATTTTGCTTCTTCAAATGATGAAGCAATTGCTTCAAATGGCTAAGTGGCTGAGTGGGTTACTTGATAAACGACTTTGAGGGGCCAGCGTTAGGGTAGTGATGACGAGAGGGTTTTGGGGATTTAGGGTGTGGTCGTGAGGGTAGAGAGAGATGGGTAGGGTAGGGTAAAAAAATAAAAAGGGTAAAGTGTGTGTGTGTGTGTGTTGTGTGTGTGGTGTGTGTGTGTGTTGTGTGTGTGGTGTGTATATATATATACTGAGGGGTAAAATAGTAATTTAGTATTTAATAACACATCCGGTTCGGTCCAAATCGGTTCAGCTCGGATCTAAACGGATCGGATATTGGATCGGTGCGATCCGATTTGACGTTAACCCGAACCCGACTCGATTAACGGTCGGATCTGCATGATCATGCTCAAACTTGACCGGTTCAGGCTGTCGATTCGGTGCGATTCTGATCCGATCGGGTCTTATCGGGTTGGATCCACCGGATCGGGCCCGACATGCCCAGCTCTACATGCAAGTAAAGCAAAACTACAAAAAAAAAGAGCCAAGTTAAAACTCAAAATGTAAAAGAAAAATAAGAGATAAAATGTATAAAGATTTATGTAGTTCGTTAAAATAACTATGTTATAGAGCTTTATTCTTCACTAAAATAAGATAAATAAAGAGCACAAATCTTATTTGTTTCTCACTCTTCCATATATACAAAATATCTCACCAAGGAAGACTACTAGAAAAGTCCTCTCTATATGTGTCACGCCCCAAACCCGAAAATCGGACTCACAAAATTCCCGATTGCCGAATCCGGTGCCGACAGCCTCCGTAGTACTCAATTCTCGATTACCAGCGCCCATACGCAAGGTTCCGATCCTGGGATCCTATGAGGAGGATTTTCTAACGTACATTTGTCTTATAAGAAGCATAACCACAAATATATCCAAGTCACAAGAACAACATCATCATCACATATCCACTAATATAATCATTTGAGTACAATGCTGAAAGGGAAATACATGCATATAATAAAATCTTCATAAAACTCCACCGCATGCTCCTGCTCCAGCTCGGCTATAACCTATCGTCACCTGCATGCATCTATCGTACATAAGTTTATAGAAAGCTTAGATGGTGGTGTAAGTGTGTGCACAAGATAAGTGCCAAGTATTTAATACAATGTCATAGTCATTCACTATTGGAAATACTGGCAAGATTGAATCATATGTCGTCAGAGTAAGCGGAAATACTGACAAGTCCATAAGTCATACAATATCAGAGTACACAATACAGATCAACTATGCAAATAAGGAGTCATAAAGAGCCATATATCAGATGCCAAGATTCAACGTAATATGCAATTCCTAATGAGTTCATGAATATCGTCAGCCGTATCTAGGCCTGCAGAAACATAGTAACCCAAAATGTCATATACCGCGGATGTAATGTAATATGTGGTGCGAATGGAATAAGCATGTTGGAGTGTGAAGTCGGGATGATAATACGTAGTATCGAAGGCTATGGGGTTTATCACAAGGGACTTCTATCCAAACCAATCATATACCTAATTTGGATAGTCAGACTCAATGTGGTAAACTCCTGATCTCAGGTTAGTCGCGCGCCCTAACTGAAATCCTAACCATTGCGAAGGTACACGTAACAAATAGTTGCGCACCACTAGCCCGAGTGGATAGTGAATGAATGAATGAATGAGTATGCAACTCCTGCTCAATAAGTCCACATATCAGTACTGTTCATCTTAAGGATCTTCACCGGGGTCTAGTACACTGTATACCATTTTGCCGCCCCATTAATCGCACAACTGGGTAAGTGAAAGAGACCTCACTATCCGCCTAGACAGTAGTCAGCTAATATCTACCCAGCATGTCGATAGCGAACCCATTCACGAGCTGGTCAAACTCAGTATAGCTATGCCTACTCCCTTAAGCGGGTAAAGCCACACCCCCTCCTAACTGACTACGACACAGTGGGAGACGCGGCTTACTGGTATACGGCCCTCATGCGCTCATATATATCCACTTGGTCTCGACGTTGGGGTATCCTTTGGTACCAAGAGGGTTTAGGGATTTTCACCTAGGGCTTTATGGCAGCCCGATGCTAATAACAGATTTTCGGTGTCCCATCTGGCCATCCACGATATGCCTGTGGAGGCTACGACCCTGATGTCGCTAGGGCATACAGTAATCACAATACACAATGTAAGATTCATGAGTCATACAATCCAGTCATGCATCAATCCTGCGCATACCGTGCGCTCATGCGAGATAACCTCCGCCTATCAGGGAGTCTCATAACAACCTGCCCAATGACATATGTAATGATCAACCACATCTCATAACAAACATGCAGATGATGCGTATGGGCATGTATCATGATGCTATGTTGTTACATATTCATAATCGGTATCAATAACTGGCATCGACAATCAACCTCAACAATGTGGACATTTAACCTACATTGCCCCTAAGGAATGACCCCATAGAGCCTAACATATAGTGGACCCATGGCCTCACACAAGGTCTAAATATACAACACCATGGGCCTCACTCAATAGCTTAGTACACATTACGATGGGCCTCTCATACGGGCCTAATATACATCATAGTGGGCTCCATCGCCTGGCCCTCAAATGCATCACAATGGGCCTCATATACATCACAAAGGCCTCATATACATCACATTAGGCCTTAAACACGAGCTGAATACACATCACAACGGGTCTCAAATACGGGCTGCACATACATCACATTGGGCCTCAAACACCGGCCGAATGCACATCACAATGAGCCTCAAATACGGGCCGCATATACATCGCATTGGGCCTCGACAATCGGCCTCGATATCCGGCCTCGACAATTAGTTTCAACAATTGGAATCGGCCTCGACAATAAGAATCAGCCTCGACAATAAGAATCAGCCTCGACAATCGGAATCGGAATTGGCCTCAACAATCGGCCTCGACAATCGGAATCAGAATCTGCCTCAACAATTGGCCTCGACAATCAGAATCGGCTTCGATAATTGGCCTCGACAATTAGAATCGGCCTCAACAAATTGGAATCAGCCTCGATATTCGGCCTTGGTAATCGGAATCAGCCTATACAATCAGAATCAGAATCGACAATCGAAATTGGCCTCGACAATCGGAATCGGCCTCGACAATCGGAATCAACATCGACAATCAGAATTGGCCTCGTCAATCGGCCTCGACAATCGGGATCGGCCTATACAATCGGTCTCGACAATCGGAATCAGCCTCAATACTCGGATTTGACAATCGAAATCGGTCTATAGAATTAGCCTCGATAATCGGAATCAGCTTCGATACTCGACCTCGACAATCGGAATCATCCTATACAATCGGCCCCAACAAATCAGAATCGGCCTATACAATCGGCCTCGATATTTGGCCTCGACAATCGAAAGCAGCTTATATAATTAGCCTCGACAAATCGGAATCGGCCTCGATACTCAACCTCGACAATCGAAATCGGTCTCAATAATCGGTGAGAATGTCATAATAAGGCCTAAGGGATGGTCACAATGTGGACATCTAACCATCATTGCCATCAATGTGGACATTCAACCAACATTGCTCCCAAGGAGTGGCCCACATAGAGTCAAGCATATCGTGGGCCCATGGCCTCACTGAAAGGCCTGATATACATCGCAATGAGACTTACTCATGGGCCTCATATACACAACAGGTGGGCCCTGCTCATGGACTGCATATACATCACGATGGGCATCAACACATGGGCCATAAATACATCACATCGGGCCCCAACACATGAGCCGGGTATACATCATATTGGGCCTCAAACATGGGCCTCATATACATCAAGTGGACCACATCAATGGGCCGCACTAATGGGCCATAAATACGCAACAAGTGGGCCTCGCTCATGGGCCAAAGATACATCATGATGGGCCTCGTGGATGGGTCGCACCAATGGGCCTCAAATGAGCTTGGATTACATCTAAAATCATTTCAATAGTTGTAGGTGTAACATGTGTATGACTATACACTACCATTCCATGGGGCACATGGCCCACTAATGATGATCAACATTATCCAAACATTGTCTATGTAAATCAGCACCATCCAAACATTTTTTTATGTAAATCGGCACCATCCAAACATTGTTTATGTAAATCGGCACCATCTGGATACTGTCCAGCTCATCAACACCGTCCAAATATTGTCCAGCACCGTCCAGCTCGATCTGGACGGTGTGGATGAAATAAATACATCATGGAGGTGTCCATGTATTTGGACAACATGGATAAAACACATATCAATGTGGGACCCACCGTCCAACAGCTGCTGGATGGTGCGGAAACACATACCTTCAAGGTGGGTCCACACTTGTGGCCACCATATATAATAATAATATTATTATTTATCATTATTATTATTATTTTTTAAAAAAGAGAGATGCAACGTCCAGTGTCCCAATGGACGGCTGGACAAAAATACATACATCAAGGTGGCTTGATATAAGGTACAAACATCTGGTGGGTCCCACGTGGGGCCACCGTATAATATAATATATATTTATTATTATTATTATAATCTGCTGGAGTCCAGCGTCCAGACTACGGATGGTCTAGATGCATTCATCATCAAGGTGGCCCCTCTTTCATCATAACGGATGGACAGACTGGAGAAACACCCGCAACGTGATGGCCCACAGAACCGGCTGATGAAAGACAGCAGCTGAAGCTACTAGCCGTCCAGATGGACGGCCCAGACACCAAATACAGATGGACGACATGAATGAAACACATACGTCTGTGGTCCCCACACGTCCAGCTGCTGGACGTGTGGAATTATAACATATACAACATTGTGGGGCCTCGTCCAGCCAATGGAGGGTACAGGTGCAATGCACCAAGTCAAAGCAGTCCCTCCACGTGCGGGTAAACAGATATATCAGGGCGGGACGCAGATCAAAACGGTCTAATGACCCACCGTCCAAAAGTGCTGGACGGTGGGATGAAGCAGATACATCAAGGTGGGTCCACACGTGTGGCCCACCAAGCTTTCAATGAAACTGATATTTGTGTTTTCTCTTAATATAGATCCGCCGGACGGTACCAGCCACCTGCTGAAAATCGGCGAAGGTGGGCCCCACGGGTGGCCGACATAAATAAAATACATACATCATGGTGGGCCACAAAAGGGGAGAGAGAGCGAGTAGATGGAGGGACCTCGCCACTATGGGCCCCTCATATGATTGCAACACATACATCAAATTGGGTCCCATCACAAGCGGGCCATTGAAATGAAAATCAACGGTAGATTACCCACCTATCGGCCTTCTTCTTTAGCTCCTTAGACTCCTAGGCTCCTTCGCTTCGATCTTGATGGAGGATGAGATGGCATGGTGCTTGTTGACTTAGGGTAAGAAATGAACGGGATGGATATGGGTTGTGTAAGAGAGAGTTGACTTGGGGAATGAGAGAGGGATGGGCTAGGTAAGGTTTTGTACTTGACATTGATTGATGGATTGATGTGACGTTTCATAGATATTTTCTCAGAATTGCAACGCGTGATATTTTCCTCGTACTGAACGCGGGCCCACATCTCCTGGCCTAAGTATCGCCTCGGTGTGTAATACGCGGCGACGGCGCAGTCGCAGGGGTGAAAGTCTCGGGTCGAGCCGACTCTGGAATAGAAGATGCAACTAGGGGTGTATACAAACCGCTCTAGCCCGGTTAGCTCGCTCGACTTGGCCCGAAAAAGCCCGACTCGGCCTGACCCGGAACTGAGTTCGGGTCAGGACGGGCCAATTTTCTAGGTCCGAAAGTGAGTTCAGGCCGAGTTCGGATACCTCCCAGTTCGGCCCGACTCGGTCTGAAATTTGACTCGCCCCAGCCCGACCCGACCCGTGTATGACTGTATTTAATTTGTATAAAATGTTTTATTTTATGCTTTGTCAAATGTATGTAAATGTATGTAAATGTCCTGACTAGTTATATTTTTTGTGGGAGTCTATAGTTCAACTATCTAAACCATTGATCGAGGGCCTTGTAATGGGACGCAGATTACCTACCAAAGCCCTTCCCATGAACTTGCTGCAAGGTTCGAAACTGGCCCGAACTCAGGTTCGAAACTGGCCCGAATTTGGCCCGAACTCGCGTCGGGGTTGATTCGGGCTGGAGATGTTGGCCCGGTGACCAGGCCCGGTCCGGTTCAGGCCTTGTGTGGCTGTTGAACGGGCCTGGACGGGCTGAGGCCAGTTCGACTCGGCCCGACCCGTGTACACCCCTAGATGCAACTCAAGGTCGCACGCAAATACCGATAACAGATCGTGGGTTGCCGGAATTAGACCGGATGACCGCGGAAGCCTACGGAACGGTACAGGCTAGGATACGAGTCTCACAACATGTGTCCCCTTATACAGACATCATCCTCCATAGAGAAAACTTGTTTAAAGTCTAAGAAATTAGGTGTAATCATACAAATGTATACATAAGATATGAGAGATGTTTACTTTTTAAGAAGCACTCATACGTCTTATTCATGTACACAACCACCGCCGTAAAAACTAGGTCAGGATGGAATAATTACATGTATTTGGGTCTAGTTGGGTGCGTTGGGTCATGTTAAGTTTTAGTTGTTTACTGTCGAGTATAAAGGAATTGGTTGGGTTTGGGTTTTAGATTGGGTTACGAATTGTGTCCTCTTGGGGTTGGGCTCGAGTTGACCCTAACCCGGCCGAACTCGCCCAACTTATACCCCTAGTAGTTGCATATGTATATGTTTTAGCACGAGGGATGATACTTTCAGATAATTCTGTCTTTCACATAGAGAGGTCATAATACATAATGTACATTTATCAAACCCTAATGAAAGAAAATAATCTTTCCCAAATCCACCAAAAATTTCATGGTATTACATTAGGTTTTCAACAAGTTTTTTTGACCATTGATTGAGTCACCTTCCTCATCAGATCGGCAACCACACAAATGTCTTACTCTGTCCATTAACTTGCATATTCTATAATGAATTTTCTTTCACCAACATATTTCTCTATTTTGGAAATCAAAGAGTGGAGTAGGTTTTTCACAATGGTTATAGATGAAATTTTTGTTGGAGAATTGGCTTTGTGGAAGCACCTTAATCTGGATTGAAACAAATAAGGGAACATAGAAAAAAAAATCCAAGCAACCACACAAAGAACACATGATTTTTTACATGGAAAATCATTGTGGGAAAAAAAACTATAGCACAAAGTGACGAACAATGTATTATCCAGAGAAGATTACAGGGATGGAGAGGACTTACATTAAAAAATATAATCCTAGCTCTCTCCTTTTGGAGGCTCTCAAAATACCAAAAGCCAACCCCAAATCGTAACTCTCTCTTATCCCAACATAACTAACCCTAAAAGTCAATCTTTGAGAGGAAAATGTCAAAAATGCCCTCCCAAGGGCTCGATAACACTTGTGCCTCATGTAAAACATGGGTCATATAAGCTCATAAAAGTGAATAAACCCATAGTGATTTTGAGGTTATAATTTAAACAATTTTCTTGCAACTAGTGGTATATGGGCTACTCATGGTGTGTGAATGACATCTAACCTATTTAGCATCATTGCCCAACCATCAAAATGGGACACTCCAAAATAAGGCTGATCTAATCATCATGTGTGCAATGTTATATAAAAAGAATGAACAACCACCCAAGAAACCTTCAAATTCACACAATTGTCTAAATTGTTTATAGATTTTTGATAGGTATGCTAGGGTGATCAAACTAGAGACCTCAATGTCCAAACAAATTCTATCTACCAAATGAGCATTAAGCTTGAACCTCTGGTGGTCCACTTGATGATTCGGTCAGCTTGATAAGGTGGACTGCGTTGGAATATTTGTTGAATTAAATAGTCTATTAAAAATCGAGAACCAAAAAGAAAATAAAACTTGAGAAAAAGGATTTTATTGAATTGAGTCGAGGCGTGACGTGAATCACTCGGCTTGAAATCGAATTTGTTCCCCTTGGATAGCGTCCCAAGTGCAACAGGTTTATAGAGCAATTGACCTCCAGGATACAATGACTATGTTCCGTTCCCAGCGGTGAACTCACTGTACACAGGCTCGAACCACTTGCAGTTTAACTTAAAAGTGCTGAGTTGACTCAACAAGAAACTCAACAAAATTCTTAAACCAGAACCAAAACAATAGAGAGAGTTTTTAGAAGATGAGAATAAAATTAATTTTTTTGTACTTTGAAACTGGAACAGAAGTCCTTTTATAGACTCTGAAGTGGTGCATTAAGCACCATTTAAAAAAGGTTAGGTCCATTGGGTTTAAACCCAACAGGTGCAACTAACCGAACAGACACATCTCTCTAGTTTAAAATGAAAAGTCGAGTACACTCTCACAAATAAAGTCCCGCGAGTACCCATACACACACACCAACGCGAGTACACCCACACCCGCGCCTATGCCCAGCCCAGCCCGTCCCCCGTCGCGTCATGCACACGACACGGACATAGACTCGGATGGCGGCTTGGCTCAGCACGCTCATGACTACGCTCGTCGGTGCGCGCTCGTGTGGTCAATGACATAGATTAGAGCTATAAAGCCCCCCTCCCCCTCCAAGGACCAAATTCACATGCTCTCTGAATGAGGCTCAAGCCCCAAGGCAAAAAGCCCATCTTATATATAAAATATTTTCCTTTGTTAACCGATGTGGGACAAAACCCACAACTTAAAAGCACCAGAAATTTCAAATGTGGAGGGAAACCGAAATATTTAAAATTTCAATTTAATATTAATTTTGAAACAAAATACAATAATCTCCCTACATGTTTCAAAATAAAAGTCTTTCGAGTTAAAGCGTAATAGTTGTGCAATGATGCCGGTGTCACCATAGACTTGAACCAACATTAGAGTAAGCAAGATAGGTCTACAGGAATCAAGTGACATCATAGTCTTGAACCTGAATCCTTTTAGTGTAAATCGCAAGTACATGCCACTCACACAACTCTACCTTTGCAAGTGATTCTGCAGTTCAGTGCTTTTCGGTCAAACACCATTACCCGGATTTCATGAGTGCTCTAGAGAATTTGCCTAGATTCTCATATGAAGTGGCCTCCACCTCCACACTCATATAGGTGAATTCCATCAAGTGTATGTAGCAACTGTATACACCACCAAATATATGGCTATGAATTTACTAAGAGTTCTAAAAAATTCATCATTCTACGTTACTGCTCGCACTGCACACCATAGAAGGGGCTCATATATCTCAGTACAATCGTTTACATTATATCTTGTTGTTTACCCATTTAAAATATCTCATGAGACCTCCACTTATATTGGTTGGGTTACCAACACTGACAGCTTATATATTAGGCTTAGCCCCATTCCCTTCGATGTATCATTGACTAATCTTTTAGATAGTCCTTTGGTCTAATGATCTGTTAGATTCTTTTCTGACCTCATAAAGTCAATAGATATGACTCCATCATGCAACATGTGTTTCATTATGTTGTGTCTAAGTCTAATATGCCTACTCTTTCCATTATATATTTTACTATTTGCTTTTGCTATAGCTAACGACAATCACAATGAATAGACACGACCAATAAAGGCTTTGGCCACAATGGGATATCAGCTAAGAGATTTCTAAGCCACTCGACTTCTGATCCAGCCTTTTCTAAGGCAATAAACTCGATTCCATAGTTGACCGAGTAATAATGTCTGCTTAGTAAACTTTCAAGAGACTGCTTCTCCACCCAAAGTGAAGACATATCCATTAGTGGATTTTGTCTCATCTAAATCAGTGTTCCAGTTAGCATCATTGTATCCTTCTAATACAGCTGGATAACCATTATAATGTAAACCATAGGCCATACTGCCATTTAGGTATATCAAAATCCTTGACAAAGCATTTCAATACTCTTTTATAAGGTTATGTATATCTACTATAGCCTTCCTACTGCAAAACCTATGTCTAATCTAACGCAGTTTGTTAGATACATGAGGCTACCAATTATTCTGAAATACTCCAATTGAGACATATTATTACATGTATTCTTTATGAGAGTCACACTATAATCATAAGGTGTACTGATAGGTAAACAATCAAAGTGGTTAAACTTTCTTAGTAACTTCTCAATGTAATAGGATTGTGATAATACAATAACACCATATTTCCTAGTTACGTTAATACCCAAGATTACACTAGTCTCTTCTAAGTTTTTCATATCAAATTTAGATGACAAGAATTTCTTAGTCTCAATAACTAATTTAATATTAGTTCCAAAAATAAGCATGTCATCAATATAAAGGCATATAATAACAAAATCATTTTTAAAAATTTTACTATATACACATGATGTTTTATTTAAACCAACATGATTTAAATGATTTTTAAACTCGCAAGTATACGAATCAAATGTAGATACGGTATGTATAACGAGATCGTTCCTACGAGGACTGGTTGTCACAATTTGAAATTCACGACCTTCTTAACTAATCCAATAAATAGTGTAGCGAACTATTAAGTAAACTAACACAAAATTATGGAGAATAACCGAGAGCAATGAGTAAAATCCAATCAAGAGAAGACTAGGACTTTTCGAATCCACCCCTAATTATCCTAATCCTTGTTTTACCTGTTGATCACCCTAATTCAGGTTGATATCAAAATAAATAAAACACACTCTATGTCCTTGTCGGGCCACATAGAATGTATAATTCCTTAAAGCATATGGATAACATCTTCCATCCATGGTCAGGCATTGAGAGATGTAGATTCCTGTTTCTTTCTCTACAAGGAACTTTCATGGTCAGACACAAGCACCTAAAATGATATTCCAAACAACATCCATATCTAGACTGTTGGTCGAGCTCATAGAATGGAGAAGTACGGAAATCTCATGAAAGCACA